>VXAU01002356.1:1744279-1873198 GCA_013399695.1 Formicarius rufipectus | reverse complement strand
TCATTTTAGAATATTGCCTGTATTGAGAGAGGATGTCTTTTCCAGGAACTTTGATGTTGTAGTCATTTTCCTATTTAGTAATTTCGTAACTGAAGCAGTTTAATAATTAAGGAAAAGGAAAGATTAAGTTCCACGTGGGTTCAGTTCAGAGTAACTGTCAGGTATCAATGAAGCAGGTAGCTGGCTTGAGAACTCCAACTCTGTGAGGTGGTGGAGACAGTTCATTTGTCATAAGGCCCCCAAAGCATCTTCAAACACAATTGTGAAAATTGAGAGTGCTTGGAAATAAGAGCTACACCTGAGCCAATGGGAGGTGAGGAATAAGAAAACCTCACTTGAGCATAGCCTTTTGATTGAAGGACTAATGAATAGCTTTGAGCCAGGAACTTAAAATCTAACACTTTTGAGTAACTGAACAGTCCCCCACATAGAACTTATGAATAAGGCAAATTATTGATGTTAATGCAGGAGTACTTTTACAGGAGATGACAGTGGTTAACTTCAAGGATCCTTTTTCCTTACATTCTGTGAATAAAAATTTTCTGAAGGGGGACCATACTAAAGTAAAAGCCAAGTTCTACTTTCTATAGAATTCTAACACTTTAGGTATAAATTCCTATATAGTGGGAAAAAAAAAAAAAAAAGATAATTTGAGGCAAAAAAGGATCTCATTTTTAGAAATCAGGCACCTGTTAATCCCATTGAAGTGAAAGGGAAATGGCACAGAACCTCAAAAAAGCAAACCCTAACTATCTTAAATTAGCCAATAAAAGCTGAAGGAATTCTTAAAATATTGAGCTTAACACTTAATAAGTATAACCTTTTTTCTCCTCTATTTGCACATAGCTATTTTGAGTACACTTAGCATATACTTTATACTCCAGACCTCCATTCTCAAGTGAGACAGGACACTCTTATTTGCCTTCCCAGTCAGAGCTTTGGTTTTGAGTTTTTCTGTTTTCACTGGAGTCATGCTCAGGCTGTATTTAGCTGAAGTGCACATTGTATTGACAGGTGAAAACTGGCAATCTGAAAGTATTATGTCTTTTCCAGAGTCTGAATCTATCCTTGTCCTAGGCAATTATTTTGGCTGAGCAGTTTCCATTTTCCAAGGAACAACACTGCCAAATATTTTGGTCAGTGCAGTGCCAAACATCTTGCCTAAAAAAGGTACAGCTTAATCAGCAGCACATTGAAATCAACAGATGGTTGTGGAACAGCAAACACTGAAAGTAATGAATCTGCAAAAATTCTTAGTTACATAGTTCAGTATTTAAAGAGAAGCAATTATGTTGGAAAAACTATTTGTATTTTTCTAGGGTGGAGACTGATTTGGTCCTAAAGTTGCTCAGGCCACAGCAGTCATGGGTAGAGGCTGTCAGTAAGGAGGGAGAGGAGACTGTGCACCCTGTACTCCCAGAAAGCTGTAGTCCCAAGCTCCTGTGCAGTTGGCTACTACCATGGTTTCCTCAAGATCCTGCTCCTTTTTCCCAATCCCCTGGAGCACAGCAATTTACTCTCTGTATTCTTCTAGTAGTTACATATGAGGAAATACAGGGAACAGTAAAGGTACTAATCTAAAGTGTCTTAGTTGAGTGGCTTAAGGTGTGAGACCTCTTGTAGCTACATCTCTCTAGATTTTCTTGTTTTGGTGAAAATATTTGTGCCTGTGCATATTCAATATAATTTTAGGGGAAAAGGGTAATAATATAATATAATATATATATAATATAATATATATATCTATTTGTATAATACAAATAGTTACCTGCATCCGAATGCACATGTTGTTGCTAACCAGCCCTTGTACAGATCTTTGCAGCTGGTCAGCATTTTTCTGAAGGAGTTAAAGAACTGTTAAATAGTTATTAATTTTCTACACTGAAATTTTTCTCTCAGAGCAAAAATTATTCACTAAACACAGTCGGTGTGCCTGAGTTCCCCTGGTGTGTCCATCCAGCTCTTCAGTACCTCCATCGAAGGGTAGACACGAGACTACACCCTGAAGTGCTCATACAGCCTGCCTTCAGATGTGAAATGTTACTGTAGATTAGTCTCATGAGCAGGGAGAAAGTTTACATACAAGTCATGTTGCATTATTCACTCTCACTCATAGCTTGCATTAAACCAACCAAGTTAGATGAAAAGGCTGCTTCTTTATGAGTTGGCAGTGCTAAGTGTGACCATGAACTGGGTCTTTTCACAGTGATTGTATGATTCTGCACTCTCTGCAACAGTTATTCTAGTCTCTCTGAGGAAAAATTTATTTGTGCTTTTATTTAAAGAAAATATTTGAAAACCTAGGTACAGCTTGGTCTTGCTTTTCCCAACTGGAAGAACTACAGCTTTTAAACAGCTGCAAGGAAGTCACGGTTGTATTTGATCTGTCAGTGAAATTAGTTTTCATTGTTCATAAAACCTGATCTCTTGGACTGGATAGTTAAGAAATTATTTAGGATCAAATATAGCCATTGATGTGCAAACAGGATTCGGCATTAAACTTCTGTGTTTATCAGAAGAGATACACAGTCTAAACATATGGGGAAAACGGAGTGCCTCCAAGGAACATGCAGTCTACCTCTCAGTGTGCCTGTTGCTGCCCTGCTCAGGTCTGCCACGAGTCTCCTGTTGCCTTTTCCATTTTTGGCTGAGTGTGGAGGCTGCCTTTGTTGGGAAGCCTGGGTACAGCAGCTGGCTGGAGAGTCATAAGTAACTTACTGCTGACAGGTGCAGCCTTTTACTGAAAAATTACTTTATTGGTAAGAATATGGACACTTCAAGGATTAGATAGTTGGTTTTTTTTATATCTCTGTGATCCGTTTATTTCTTCTTTATTCCTACATGCCTGCCTTGGTTTATGCTGTAAATAATTGGATTCATGTGTCTCACTGATATCCCTGGGACTATTTACTTGGGTTATTCATGCCCTTAAAGATTGTAAGAAGGAGTCCTCAGTGAGGTGTATTAATAACATTACAATAAAATAGATTTGAAATAAATCTAGTTAATTCAGAATTATGATTTTTCATTACATTTTATTAATATAAATCAGATACTGAACAGAAATAGAAACAAAATTATAGAAGTGATGACATTTCTTGCAAGTTTTCTGGTATGATGCTTGTCATCAGATAAGAAGGAACAAAAATTTAGCATAGCTAGGTAGACATTTTTAATATTTGAAGGACAAGCCCAGAAAAATATGCAGGGAGGGAAAAAAGAGATGACAGCTTATTTAAAGTATCTGCCCAGTATTCCATCCAAAGAGACAATATAGCAGAGGGAACTACAAGAGCTGTGTTGATTTTACAAACTTATGTAATAGTTAACCTGGTGTTCCCAGAAGAGAAAGAATCAGAAAAAAATTCATGATTCCAGCCATCCAAGTGCATATGGCTGAAAAGAGGCTGTTTGGAGAGATGAGAATGCAAAAATTTGCTCCAGCAGCAAACTCATTGGAAATGAAACTCATTTGTCTATACCACGTTACCCACTGAGATAATCTAGAGTGTTCTGTAGGGCCTCCAACTGCAGTTCCAGGAGAATGTTGGATCTCTTGTGCATACATTTCAGGTGTCCTTCAGCAACCCAGGTGCACGGGGAACTTTTGTTTAGGCAATGGAATCCCAGCACAGTAGATTTTGGGTTTGAGTCCTGACTTGTGTGTGTGCAAATTTAGGTTCAAAGATGCTTTTTCTTCATTTTATTGGAAAAAAGGCTAAGTAATTATGTGCTGTGATTAATCTGGGCCAGGGAAGTAACTTCATCCCACAACACCTAAAGACATCTGCGCTCCATCCAGCCTTCCTGGGAACACTAATCTTGGAGAAAGTGCCTTCATTGCATGAAAGGAAACAATAAAATATTAGGAATTTGGCTGGATCACAATGGGGGCACAGATCTACTAAATGCAGGTGTGCTTTTATCTGTCATGGGAACCTTTGGTGATGTTTGTACCCTTGATCTTGGTCCCTTTAATGCAGCTCTCCAGGAGGCACATCTAATAGATGGTTTTCCATGTTACTGTCTACTTGGTCTGACTGCAAAAAGATGATGCTGGACATGGGCACAATGAGATTGGGTTTTTGCACCTGAGATGAGTCAAATAAAATACAGAGGGGAAATGTGGCTTGCAGAAAATGCCTGCTCTTGGAAGGATAAATATAAGTAACTGAGTGTGCATTTGAATTTACTGGAGGAGCAGAACTGCATTTACTGTCTGTTTATTTGGGGTTTTTAAACTAAAAGGGCACTGGGAGCCTAAACAGTGGTAAATGACATGACAAGTCATCTTGATACTGAAATACAGATCTACTTTCCTCTATGCTTATCAAGTTTAGACTTGCACTACATACTTGAGTTGTTCATACCTGTTTTTTAAAGAAATCCTGACTATGGTTGCTCATCATACTCATATTTTAGTTAAGATGCTTGCAGTCTAAATTGAAGATGCTTTTATTTTTTGGAAATCTTTTATTTATCTACTTTTCTACTCTTTTTAAAACAAACACTCATTTACTTCAACTTCACTATTTAAAACCAAAACAAACTGCAAAAAAACCCCACCTCTCAAACTGAGAAAAGCTGATTAAAAGCTGTTTTGTTCTGCTTGTATGAGTGATCTTATCAGAGTGGCCTTTTCCTTTCCAGATGTCACAGTTTTATGTGGTGTAAATGATACTCTCATTACCCAGATGGTCTAAGAAGGGAACAGCTTCTGGGAGGTAAATACTATTTAATTCTCAACATCCAGGATCTATTAAAAAAAAAAAAAGAAATTGGTCAGTAAAGTTTCTGAATATTGCAGTGTTCATTTGGGAATAGAAGCCTTGAACCGAGTGCTCACTTGACCAGATGTGGCCTCATCTTTATAGACAACAACCAGAACACCAATAAAATTATTCAAAATAAGACTCAAGAGTGGCAATCACAGGACTGCTGTTCTCATCATAACAAGCTCAACTGTGCACAAACAGTAAGGGTCAGGTTTAGTTCTCATTTACAGTGTAATATAACAGGCTTGAAGGGAGGAGGCTTCTTTGTGGATTTTTGGTTTATTTCCCCAGAGAAGTAGCTGACAGTGAATTTAGTCCTAATTTTCTGAACAGATATAAGACATTTTTGGGAAGGAGATAGGTCATTCAGCATATATTAATAGAACCGATAATTAGGCACAAAGGGCTCAATTAGGTTTGTTCTTGGGTGATGGTATACAGCACAGGAATTTCACTGAAATAAAAGTCACATATCTGAGGGCAAAGCTGACCGGTATAAAGTGAGCGTGGCCTCCCTTCTAAATGCCAGAAGCTATTAGAGAGTTTTCAGAATGTCTCCTTGGAAATTATTTTAAATCCACAATCAAAGAGAAGTATTTCAAATTACCTTGTTTTTGCAAATGCTACGTTAGTTTTTTGGGAAATAGATCTGCATGCATTGACGTTTGGTGCGTAGCTGAATTAAGTTAAAAATAGACTAAGCTAAGGTAAGCAGGTGCCATCCCAGTGGTATTCTTGAAATAGCAGCCAAGTATTCTGATTTTTGGTTTGATTGCCCCCAGTGCAGTTGCCCAGATCCTTTGATGTAAAGCTCCGCCAGAGTTTGCTGCCTCAAAGAGATGGAAAGTGTTTTTCTTCCCAGGTGAGTCCCCAGGGTTGGGGAAGTGGGGAGAAGACCCCTCTACTGCTGTTTCCTTGTTTTCCTGACTGTCAAGATTCGTGCCTGTTGTAGGGAAAAGCAAGTAGGTGAACCCCAGCTTGAGAAACACGGGACTGGGTACAAGTCAAAGAAAATTCCTTCTTTTTCTAGCCTACTCTAGGTAGAAAAGAGTCACACACAGAGCTTAGTGTGGTCCTCAAATGCTGCCTTTTCTGTCCTTTGCTCCAGCTCTTCTGTACACCATCTTTTCAATTTTGGGGTTCCAATGATCTTCTCTCTCTAATAACAGAGGTAGAAGCGGGGATAGTTGCAGTGAGTGGGTAGTCAGTGCTTGTTAAAGGTAAACTTATGATATAGAAAGAACAATAAACATGAAGTAAAGATCATGCCTTAAAAAGATGGGTTACTTTTTCAGTAATTTTAAAGAGTATATTCTGCAAGAATTGTGCCTTTTTTTTTTTTTTTTTCTCATTTGGAAAAAAAAAAATCTCTGTTTAAAGTGAAGTATCAAAGAAAAGAAACAAGATTTTTGGGGATGTGGGGTGGAATTTTTAAATATTGAAAATCTCTGAAGTTGTCATTGCAGCCTTGCTGACACTGAATTCTAATGCTTCTCTTGTCCAATTTTCTGGTAATCTACTGACCAGGTGACCTCTCAAATGTCTAGCCTCTGGAATATTTTCCTGCTCACCATCTGTATTTTTTTAAGTGTGAAAGTATGAGAAAAATTGCCAAGAAATGAACAACAGCAACACGAAGCTGAAATTTTATTTAGATTGCTAGTCAGAACACGAGCCTTTAACATAGTGAAGGAAATAGAAGCACTGGCAAAGTGTAACTCAAAGATACACATGTTTGAAGGAAACAGTTAATGTTACAGCATAACTGAACAAAAATCTATTAAAAGCTGTGGAAGAGGCTATTATTGATGCTAATATAGGTTGATAGTAAAGGCCTGGAACTAATAAGTTGGTCTAGCAAGGAAAGGCTTCTAAATTACTGAGGACATAGAAGAGGAACAGAGAGAAAAAAGTACTTTTGAATCAGCTGATCTGTTTTAAAGCCAATCTGAGTACAGATGGTAGGAGTGAAAGCATTTACTAAAGAGTTCTGAACAAGTGCAAGTGAATTTGGTTAGGTTAGGTCACAGCTGGGAGTGAAAAAGGCTGAGTCCTTGATGAAAAGTCAGGGCATTAGCAGACAGTCCAGATTGAGTTTTGTGGTTATCTTGTGTGGTGCAGAGCCAGGACCTGGACTTGATGATTCTTGTGGGTCCCTGCCAACTCCAGATACTCTGTGTTTTGTTTGGGTAAAATGTCTTTGGGTGGTGAAGGAGTTGGGATAACTTGGCGAGTGCTGGAAGGTCTGAAATTTCAGGAATATAGTGCAGTGGTAGAAGTAATTGTCACTCACCTCACTGAGCTCTGACTGTGTTCTGAGAGGCAAATGAGATGTAGTGTCATCTGTGCAGCTGTAGCTGGTCCAGCAGCTACAGGCCAAGAGAAAAAGCTACTGTCAGAATATTACAAATGTATAAAGAGGATGTCTGGAATTCTGATAAATTCACTTCAGAAAGTTTTTAGCTTCAGATTCACTCTCACGTTCCCCATCACTGGAGGTATTTTGTTTTCTCCCAGTTCTTAACCATGCAGCAGAACAGTGATGTTCCCACTGCCTGCCCAGAAGATCTCTGAATCAAATCTCAACTACTGCCTTCCCTCTGAGAAAGTGTTATCAGTGTCCTCTGGTGAAAACCATATTCTGCCCAAAGGGTATCTTTCCCCTCATAATCCAGTGATGGAATTTAGTCTTCAAGGAAAGAGATCACTTTTTCACAGTGGGTAACTGGAGAATCTGCCTCAAGAGCATTGTTTAATTTATTGGTGGAAATGTTTGTTTCATTTATGTATTTGTTTTGCCTTATTGTAGTATCTAAGTATACTTCTTCAGTACTATTTAACCACTAAAAGTAAAGCACATGCTTTCATCAACATTTTTTTTTTTTTTTTTTTTTTTTGGTAGTTGCACAAACATAGGAATGGGATAGACATAATATAAGTTAAAAATTGTAAAATTAAGAATTTTGTGTACTACTCTTAAGTGAATCTGCCTGTTATGGGATTGGGAGTTGAAGGAGATCTCATTGGAACTGATAAGCATGAGAGGTCAGTTAGCAAAACGTCAGAAGCACTTTAATTTGTTATTACTTAGGCACTTCTGCCCGGTCTGCAAATGCCCAGAGCACCAGGCCACATGAAAGCTGATTTCTGAAATTTTCCCTGCGGTCTGAGTACATAAAGGGAATATTTTTAGTGGAGGAGTATGCATATACAAGAAGGAGTCAGAACTTGAGTACAAAAAGAGAACTGCAGAGCAGTGCAAGAGGCCCATGTTGCAGCTGAAAGCAAGCCAAAGAAATGCTCACACTTGCTTCTTCCTTTAGAGAAGAACTAGTACATGTGAGAGAGATGGCTGCAGACAACGAGCATGCAGGGCAGTCTTTGGGGTAGAACATCTGATGGCAAGGGTCTCGGAAGTATAAACAAGCACTCCCTTCCTAATGGACCTGTGAAGAGCTGAGGGAAGATAGGATTTTGTGCACCTTTATTGTAACTTAAGTGGGATTGCATCAAAATACAGTCTGATGCCATTGCCAGCTTCACCTCCTAATGCAAACAGCATGAAACTCCACAGACACAGTAGCTGTATGCTTGGGTCAGCTGGAGCACTTTTTCAATTTATATAGCTCAAAATTAAATACAAATGAGGAAGGTACTGCTCACATAAGAGCTGTGTGTTTTCCTGAGCTGTTGGAGAATCTTACTGTAGCTCGCTGTTTTGAATTCCATTCTCAAAAATCTACCAGTTTTCATGCTACAGTTATATATTCCTCTTTCCAGCTTGATGTTCCCTAGCCTCTTTTTTTTCCCCTTGTCAACCTACTAAATGTGGTGGGCCTTTTTTCTTATGTTTCTTTATGCTTTAGAGCTAATAGTTATTTAAAATAGTAATTTACTTTTTTCCATCCATAAATACAACACAGCACCAGAAAGTGCTAAGTTATAGCAAAAACCAAAAAAGTACATTGCAGCTGGAACTGATATTTGTGCATTAATTAGATCCTTCCTCTAATCTTATGAAAACACAACTGAACCATAAAAGAAAGAACACTGCACTAGTTCAACTAAGCATACATCAGGTACTCATCAAGGAGGGACTCTTAAAACTCTTATTTTCAATTCTAGGCTCCAACAATAAAAGAAAACACAACAGAGAGCTTAGTATGGTTAGATAGCGCTATTTATTGCTGGTGGGCTTGTTCAGGAGGGCACTGAGCAAGCTTTTAAAATATTAACTGGAGCAACACTAGAGGCTTTGCTGTCCCTAAACAAGCATTTAACAAAGCTGCTTGGGTAAAAGGGATAAGGGAGAGAGATAAAGGAAGAATAGTCTCCAAAATGTGAAGAGAGAAACAAAAAACAGTCTAATGATTGAAATTTAGGAGAGAAGCAATGGAATATAAAAATAAGAAAAAACAATTACAGACATTAAAGGGCAGAAGAGGTGTCAGGGCAGAGGAAAAGCAGTTTGGGAAAACAAGGCTTGGTTACGATGCAGTGCTGTAACCCTGCTGTATTTGAAGGCTTGCTTATAGATGGGACTAATCACTGTAAATGGGTCTGTGATAGGACTGGTTGTGCAACTAATGGCTCTTCAGGGAAAGGCAGGAACTGAGATCCAGACTGTCACCTGGCAAAAACCAGCTTACCTAGCTTCTGATTCAGGAGATACCTGTTCTAATTTTAATAATTTATTTAATAAATAAATATATTAAGTTTAATAGTTTGCTTTTTAGATGAATTTCCTAAGAAGATAAACCTTTAGTCACTTTGGGCTTTGCCTTGTTTTTGATTACTTACTGAATTCTGTTGGTAGGTCTTCCACAAAAACAAATATGTAAGAATGCTATCCCTCCTAGACTTTTAAACCTGTTATCCGCATTTGGCAGAGAATTATGGATTTAGAGATTTTATTATCCAAAGCAGGGACCAAATACAGCAAAAATATTGTACTAATGCCCCCATTGAGAGCTAAAAATCATGACTAGTTCATCTAGACATCACAAAATCAGTGTGGAGGAATAAGCACAGAAACAAACTGTTCATGTAAGATATGGTCTGTTAAACAACAGAGAATCCATTCTAGATTCCTTCATGTCTAATGAGCAAACTCAACCTTCTTGCAGTGCAATTACAAGAACAGTAGATTACAAGAACTATTCTAAGGCCAAGCTCCCCAAAGCCTACACCTTATTAGCTACATCTCATTTCACTCCTGAACTTAACAGTGGTGGATGTCTTAGTGCCTACTTTGTGTGTCTCTGAGCCCCCAAACAAGATTTTCCTACAGGTCAGGTCTGTAAAAGGCCCAGATCAGTAAATAGTTTAAAAAATACTTCAGATCTTTTTCCCTAGAAAATTCAATTGTATTCGATTTGACTTTGTTCAGGTTTCACCTCTAAGTCTTGAATTCTTCATTTCCAGATAGAAGAATTAAAGGAGTGAACTCTCCTTCTTCCCCATGCAGCCATGGAGTAAGACACTCTCCTTCAAAATGAGAAATGTACAACTGTAGAGGAAATCTAATCCCAGGCTACCATTTACTACATACAGCTGAGCACTGGGTTGCTCAGTAAATGAGGGTCAAGACTACCCTTTAGTCTAAAGAATAAAATGTACTTTGAAGAGATTTCACATTGGGACTCTGGGTACAAGGAACATCCTCCGAACTGCTCTGGGGCTCTTATAGATATTTTCCTGCTGAGTTCCAGACTGACACTGTCAGTACAATATAAGACCTTGTTCCTATTGTGTGTGGTACTTGTCTGTTTTCTTGACTAAGGATGGAAAAAGGGTGTAGGTGCCAGACATACAAGTGTTTGGAGTGTTGTTCTGGTGACTTGTGACATCTGTGGAGCACAGGCTGCAGTAGTTTCAGATGAAATGTAAACGGGCAGCTGTCTTGCTGTTTGTTCTCCAGCAAGTCAGAGGACACAAAGCATAAGGTAAAATGAGGTCAAATTAATAGACGTGCTTTAAACAAATTTATCTTATCCTGAAAAAACTTCCCTGTAGAGACAGATAAAAAATAAATAAGAAACTCATCCAAGGGATTAAAGAAGCGATTGACTTTATAAACCTTAGTTTATAAACTGCCAACTGTTAACAAGGAAGTCGCCTGTAATTGTAGAAGGATTTTTCTATCACTGCTGTTGGGGAGCCAACGGAAGATGATATAACCAAAGCATAAGGACCTCACCCCTAAAGAAAAGTAAAAAAGTAAAATATATTTTGTTTGTGTAAGCTGGACCTGGGATCTGTCTTCATCATTAATGTTACACAGATGGTGACACCCTAGGAAAGAAGACCCTTGAACCATGTCTGTCCTAAAGTACCTTTAAACTCAGTAAAAGCCATCATTACTTACTCTGTGTGCCATACTTCTATATTATTGGCTGCCAAGTTCCATTATGACTAATTGATTTACTATGTACAGATGTAGTGAACTTTTTCATGTCATTAGACCAGATGTTTCTGAACCAGAGGTCAGCTGTGGGACTTGGTGTATCAGTCTGGTTTTGTGTAGCAGTATAATAAATCAGCTCTGCTGAAGTCTCAGGCACTGGGAAATTAAATAAACTGTTTGTAATTTTGGAGACAAAGGAAATTTCTGCCAATTGTCCTGTTTCTTTTGTTTTTCTTTTAGACAAATGATGCATCAGGACAGGTGCTCACCTTAAATTTTAGAGCTGCTCAGGCACCTTCAAAATGAAGAAAAAGGTAAACTGGAGTCTGTGGCATTGTCACCAGCGGAACTTCTCTGTAGACTTAGAGCTGAGTAAATTCAGGCATGATTTCAAGTCACCTCTTGTACTGGTTTCAGAGGCAAAATGTCCTCAGCCTCATTGAAACACCCTGATCTTGTGAGCAGAAAGAGAGGAGATTCAATTTAAGTGCTCTTTTTCTAATGATACTGATTCTAGGCAGGCAAATGAATGGAAAAACAGTTTTAAGTCAATGGTGTGACTTGCTGCATTTTCAAGTGAGAAGAAAAATGTCTGTTCCACTTGCTGATGAAAATCATTTGATCAAGTCTTCTTCAGGCTTTTTGAATGAGGAGTGTGCCTCTGGTGTTAATATTCTGAGACAATTCTGAATTGTCATCAATATCAAAGGACTAAGGTCTAATAAGACTTTAAAGATTTAGGAGAAGGCTATAAACTGACTATGAATTGGCAGTTTCAGAAACAGTAAAATGTAAAGCTCTAAGATATATTTGCTGGTCCCCTGTCCTGAACATCTCATTTCCATTCTGGTACTCACAGATATCAAACGGACCCTTTTCTACACAAACTAACATTATAAGCAAGTCAACATTGAATGAATTAAAGCTGGTTCTTTTATAAGCCATATGCTCTAGTTAAATCAGAAAATAAAGACTTGATGAAGAAATCACTTGGTGAGGGTCTGTACAGGAAGTTATGTGTTAACTGTTGTGCAGGAAATCAGACTAGATCATTAAAATGGTACTTTTGGCTTCAAAATGTACAAATCCATCCAAACACCACTTTTTGTCCATGTTTGAGGTAACTGGAGGCTCCTTTGACCTCCCTCTGTCTGGGAATAGATCTTAGCTATGCTTCAAATCAAACAGAAGTAGTGCTTTATAGATATGACAAAAATTTGTGTTTAAGAGCAAATAAACACCTATTCATTTAATTCAAAGACAACATTCTTTACATTTTGTGAGGCAATACTTAGTGTTTTTTTAACTTCCTTAAGTGGAATATAGTGCTCTTACATATGACAACATAAAATCTCTCTCTGTTTCTCTGCCTTTTTGTGTGTGAACAGCATGATGAATCAAACAGGGTTTAAGGATAAACACGACTACATTTTTAAAAAGATATTATGGCATTTCCAGATAAATGCCAAAGCAACTGCTTACATATGCCCATTTATGACATTTTTGTTCACCGCCACCAGGCTACTTGTCCAAGATCATCGTCATCATAAACAGGGACACAAGACTTCAGTTACCACTTGATTCATTAATTTTATTTCTGGGACTGTATCCAGTTAGCCTTAAATAAAACTACTCAGGAGTAGGCCTGCTTTATGTATACATTTGAATCAAATGGAATCTGGAGTGCTACTTTTGTGATCTTGAAATGGTAACTTATTGTTGATGACCAAAAGAAGGTAAAAAAATCAGGCCAGTAAAGGTAATACATTTCTTAAATATTTATTTGAACATTTAGCTAAAACAAGGTTCTCAGGACTTGTAAATATCCTTGAAGCATGTTTGATCTTTGTTGCAGATACTAACTGAAGCAAAATAATTATCCTTCTTTAAAAAGCAATGTCTTTTTTTTTTTAAATGTACCTTTGCATTTCTTTTCATGATATGCATATTTGCTTTGAACAGAACCTTGAACATTGAAATATATAATTGACACTTTCTTTGTGATTTATGTTAAAAAAATAAATCTGTAGATTTTAACACACTTAGCCAGCAGCTAACACATAAGCCAGCAGATAAATACTGCTACTGTAGGACTGAGAATCTCATGGTCACCTTAATCTTTTTTAGGTGACTACAGACTATCTATACAAAAAGAGGTATGGATGACACAAAAATTATTAAATCCACATTCTTTTTATCTGGCTCTTCCCACTTGGGATTAGAGCTCAAAGAACCATGGAAATGCTTTCTAATGAGATTTTTAAATTCTTGCAGCAGTACCACAGGGAGCTCCTGTGTCTGGGAATTTGCTGGGGTATAACTCTTTCTTTCAAATATTTCTTTAGAAACATTAAGGATTCTAATTTCAGTTCAAGAAAAAGTATTGTGAAATCTGACAGTAAAATTGAACAGCAATTTTATGTGACAGTGATAGCATGTGGTTCCAAAGCAAAATTTTTTTTGCAACAATCAGAATTTAATACCATATCATTAGAAATTTTATCAGACTAAATGGTGCTACCAGTTAAAGTTTTACACCTCAAAGTGTGATGTGGTGATACTGAGCTAAACAGTTGTGTTGACACTGAAGTTGGTATGGACAGTAACCATTCTCAGTTGTGTGTGTAATCCAATATTTGCAATTACTTGTAAAATATTTGCGAACATAACCAACCGAAATACCAACAGTTCAAGGGATTTAGAATTTGTTTTCAGTTGTTTGCTAAATTTCACACGTGTGGATATTAGACCTTCTGCAGTACTTTTAGAACTGCTCTGCTTTCTTTGAATTTGTAGCTATGCCTACTGATTCTTGCTGTAATTTTTGCTGTTATTCAGGAGGGATTAGCCACCTGTCTGTAATGCCCTTGTGAGGGAAGAATACCCTCATAAATACAGCCAAGTTTTTGGGCAAGAGTTTGTGTGTTGCAGCTGCAGGTGTCTGGTTGTAAGCAGGATTGGGTGGAAGACTACGGAGACTAGGAGGCTCAGTGTAGCTCACTAAACCTCTGGATACTTTAAAGTTTATATTCTTGCTGCAGCTGAAAACCTGGTATTATAGCTGGATAACTTATTGGTGAATTATTCTCACAAGCAGAATTTCCTTACTTTGTGATACTATTTCTATTTTTGTTTTATTTGTTTGTTTCCCATATGTGTGAACCTGTGTAGTAGAATAATCCACCTCTGGGCTGGTAATCTAAAGGTGTTTGAAGGAAAACACAAATTGTCAGTTTAGGAAAACACTTCTCCCCAAACCTAAATCCCTTGAGACTTGAACTGTTTCCAGCAGCAGTAACACCAGAGCCTTGCTGTGTGCACAGTCAGGTCAGCACCACAACCCGGTGTGGTTGTAATTTCACCCCAGACCTGGCTTTTGTGCCTCTCTGATAACCAAGAGGGGTTGTTATAATCACAGGTACCATAACAGGGGGAGGGTTTTATGGAAATAGGTATCTTTGCTGTTGCTTTAGCACAGTAAGTGGCTGTGAGCTCTCGGTGAGGATGGCAGAGTTTAATATACATACATGTATATGTCCAAGGCAGTTACTTGTGTGGTTAGTGACCAATACAGTCTGATGGAAGAGGGCAGAGATTATTCAGTTTAAGCACAACACCAGCATATACTTCCCCATTTCATTTGGGGCTTCATGGTTAGGCAACACCGAGGGGTCAATTTTGGGAAAAATTGACAATTTTTTTATTATAAATATCTTTAATTACATCAAACATAGGTCAGCCTCTACCAAATCTTCCAGAGATTTTTTCAGCTTGACATTTTATAATGAGATTATGTGTGCTGCTGTATTCGGTGCAGGTGCCCAGGTGCCAGAGCAGGGAGGTGGCTGGGGCTGCCCTGTGCCAGACACAGCAGGTTCCCACCACAGGACAACCCCCAGTCCCTCAGCAGAACTGATGGTGCCTCAGGCAAAGCAAGTTTAAGAAACAGCAGAAATGCCAGGCAAACTGAGGAGAGGGGGGAAAAAAGAATAAGAAACAGCTAAGGGAACCCTGAGCCCCATGAGGGTGGGGAGGAGGAGTTAGCTCAGCTTACTGAGTTCCTTCCAGCCCCAGTCTTCAGAAAATGTTTACTCTTGGAAATTCAAAGAAGAAAGAAATTATAAAGGTCATTACAGAGAGTTAAATTAGTAATCACCTTCATACAGTGTAAGCTTATGGGAGTTTATATTTTTAAGTTTGAAACTGGCTGCACCACATAAGTCCTTCATGTTTAGTGAGTATCTCCAGAGGTGAATGAAGAGTTGTACGTTCATTATTAGTACTGTGGATTTTTTTCAGATTGAAAAATAATGGGCATATGAACTATTTTATTTATTGCTTTTACAAAAGTTGCCTTGCAATGTAGTGTCATAACCTAATAGGTTTTACAACTCCCTCCCAATTTTCATTCATCCCCTCTCTCTTGTTAGCTAGTCACAGGGTTTATGTATATAACAAGGGGAAAGCTCACTCCCATTAGACAAACCAGGGAGGGAAGAAAACCACCCCTCTGTGTCTGTGGTACCTGTACTAATGGTTTGGCAGACCCTGTGGTAACCCACACTCTTCTTACACAGCCCTTTTTGTGTAGTGGCAGGTTCATGTGTCTTCAGACCCGAGGATGCTCTGTCCCAGAAGTGGCTTTCTCAGGTCTCCTAAATATCACCTGCATTTATCAGAAAGGAAACAGTGCTTCAGAATTTTCTGCATAGATTTGATCTTCTCACGTACTGTTTGCCATAGACACATAGGTACTGTCAACTTTGCTTTGGGTTGCCTCTAAAAATCTTCTAAGTAGTGCAATCAAGGGCAATTACTGCGTCATTTGCTTGTGTTTATAACATATTAGAGCTTTCTGGGCTTAAGCACTGCAATCCATTCTGATTGCTACCAAGTAATCCTTTGCAGACTTGTAAATCAAAACTGTGGCTGATTTTCAGCAGCATGATTGCCATGTTTTTGAAACTTTGCTAATTAAAACTTTATGAGCATGTAATTAAAAAGCAGAGAACGTTTTCCCTGCATTGCAAATGAAAATAAGCCATAGTCGTCTTGGCACGAATGAGCCTTCTTTATATTTGCTTTTCTTAAAAAAATAAATGACATTTGGTGGTTTCAGGCTTTCCAAACCATTTACCACATTTGTCTTTGAAGCTCGCTCTTCTGGTTGATTTAGCAGCATGAACTTAACAAATCAGACAGCTTAGCTAGACCTCCTAACTGTGCTGCAACTTCAGGTGCAACCCTTGTTACTGGTTTTGTGTGCTTCATGAAAATAAGTGTTTTTAAAAAAAAACTTAGTGCTTTGAAGTATAAAATACTGTTTATAAAAGGTTTCTGGCATCAAAACACAAGCAAATATTATTCAGATATGTGAATGCAAGGTTTCTAGAAGTCTGCAATGAAAGTCAGCATAAGAACAAGTAAAGAGAATGAGATTAATAAGGTTGGATAACTTTTAGAATATATCCCTATGGTGGCTTTCTATAAACAATATTAAAAAGAAAAAAAAAAAGTAAGGGTTCCTAATGAAGCTATTAGGCTGAGCTTGTATTTTGGGTCACTTGATAAACCCTACAAATGATGACTGCTCTGTTTTTTTAAAAATTTAAAATCAGGTCATTTGTAGAATGCCAACAGTTATTAATTTTTAGTGATGACAAATAATTACTTCCACTTTAATTTTTCAGGGAACTCCAAAGCAAAAATGAACTCACTTTCAAGTGAGTTAGCGAAGTTGTCAACATAATGCATAGAAAAATAAATGTATATTAAGCAGCATAGTTCCTCTTTTGCTACAGTTTCCACTTAAGCAATCATATTTCTGAAAATAGAATCTGGAATCAGAAGAAACCAGGAGGGCATGTTGAAGAGGTGTGGTTGTCTGGAATGTACAGTATCTATAACAATCTTGTATGTGATGTGATCAATGTTTAATTCTTACCAAAATGAGAGCCCTGTGTATAGTGGAATGCATATTTCTTTAAAAAATCAAATCGAGTAAAATGAATTTAATTTTTTATTACTTTTCCAGATGAATAATTTGGTTGATGTCATGCAGGAAATATGTTACAGAAAAATATAAATTTGATCACAGAAAATTATGGAAATCAGATTAGAGCAGAAGGTATACTTTGACATTTATTAACATGCAAATTAAAGGTATCATGGCAGAGAGGAGATAGTGTCAAAATGCCAAGTGGCAATTTCCCAGTATATGTTATGGGATAGCATAATAATAATTATCTCTTCATTCATGAGAACCAACCAGTCTGGAACTACATAGATTGGTGTTTCTTTAGAAAATATGTGTTGTGTAAGTGCAAAGGGAATTATCTTAGCTATGTCCTTTGGTAAGCATTAAAAGAAAGGCTTAAGTTCCTAATTTCTCTCACTTGATTTTAAATATTTGGCATCTATATAATTTTTTATTTTATTTTTGATTTCAAAGGTTTTTTAAAATGGATCAAAATAGGGAAGGATGAGGGGATAAGGCAAACACTATCAACACCCTACACAGATCGCTGACAAGTTTTAAACTTTAGCTTATTGTGTTACCTTGAGCACCACTACAATATCATGCAGCTGATGTTTGTTTTTGTTTGTTTGTTTTTTGGTTTTTTTTTTTTAAAAGTGTACCTGCCACTAGAGGGGAATGGAAGCACATGTTTTGCCCCTAGAAAAGGGTTGTCCCGATTTCAGTCTTGGGTCTTGGAAGAATCTGTTCTCTCTCAGTTCTGTCTGCTCCTTCTCTTTCCAGTCCATGTGATCTCCCCAGCTCTCTCCCAGAGTCTCCTCCATTCCTGCTCCTTCCCCCAAATTGTTCTTTTGTGCGTCACCTGTCATATGCTTCCTTTTGTGTCAACTATTCTTCCCTTTCACTTGTGCCATTCTGTCCTCAGAGCCTGGTTCTGCTTTCCTCCCTGCTTTCTGCTCCCAAAGTTTTGCATGACCTGCCCTTCCCTTCTTGCCCTTCCCTTCCCTTCCTTGGGTATTCACTGTATATGAAGCTGTCTTCATATACTGAAGCTGTCTGACCTGTCTTCTCATAGAGGAACTTAAATAAGAGGTCTAAAATGCAGAGGTGTGAAAAAAGCACAACTTTTTTCAGAGTAATGTATACATATATATTTTAAGTTACTGAACTATGCCTGATATTTCACCAAGAGGTGGATAAATATCAAAAAACTTCAGTCCAAGGACTCACGTTTGCTAAACTGATAGGCAAAACCTGAATGTATGTAGCTCTCTAACTAAGAATTAGAATTTTCACAACCTAAATATGCTGTTTGCTATCTGTGGAAAATAAGTTGCTGGATAATTAATGAAGACAAGTAAATAAGATTGAAAAGGCATTTGTTAAAATTGCCTTTGAATTATTAAGTTTAACATTTGTTAAGACAGAAAGGATGTTAGAAAAAGAGTGACAGGATCAGCAGCTATTAATCACCTAATGCAGGAACGGTGCCACTATTTACAAATATTTAAATTAGTTTCCAGGGCACACCTGTCAGGCTGAGATTACCATCTGGTCAAATTACACAAATTTAGAAACTGAAACAAGCTTTTTGTTGTATGTGTGTGTTTGATGATTAATAAGTTAGTGATACTGAGCTGTGTTTTGCCCTGAGCATATGCCAGAGAACCCAGGGAAATCAATATTACAATCCATCCATTCATTTCCTCCACAGAATTTCTCACAGTGAGGCAGTGAGGGATGAGGAATGAAAGGCTTTTATAATGACGGTCTGTAAAAAACATTAATTACCTCTATCATGTATAAACAGATCTGTATTTTTCATAAATTTTCTTGACCAGAGTGATTGACCTAAACCCACTTGATCCCAATTAGGAGTGATGAGAAGGAAGTGAGTAATATTTTTCTGTGGCTGACATGGTCTGCCTTGCTGTATCTTGAAAAAATGAAATACTCTGAATAAACGTTTGACATTCTCACATCATGCCTATAAAATAGCTAGTTAAGAGTGATTAATTCCAGTTTGAATCAGAGAAATTATATGATAAAAGAACATGTTTTATAGCTGCTAAGACCTTTCTAAAGTCATTTCTCCAAAGAATAAAATGCTGGACTGTATAGATGGGTTGCAGTTAAGAAGAGTTAAGTGTTGCCAAGATCCTAAGTGAAATGAATGGAAAGAGAACTAGAATGTTTTTGTGCATTTAGAGGTTAAAATGAAAACATTCTAAATGTCTAAGCTGTGTAAATACTTTGAAAAATAAAAAGGTAAGTTAATCAGAGCCATCTTTTAAAATAGTCTCTAAGGTGAGAAAAACATACTTATTTTTTATATGATTGATTGCTCTTTAACAATTTAAAGTATAAAGAAGGATAGATTCAGCATACTTTTGTGTCAATAAAAGTTTAGGTAATGCACATTAATTTGAAATTTCCATCTGTTCCGCCCTACTCCTGCATATTTGCAGGGCTGACATGAACAGGATTTTGTAACCTAGCGCTGGTGAGAAAGGGATCGGGTATAAAATAAGGTTTCATTTGTTTTATATATGCCTTAATAGATGGGCCATCATTAAAGCAAATTAAGTAGGGTGACAGGTTCAACAGTTGCATGTTCATGTCTGCAAAAATTCAGTTTTGCCTGTCTTCAGAGGTGTGTAATGCTTTTAGGTGCCAAAGCTTTCTAGGAAAGTCCCAGTAGTATCTCTGCTTCTGTTACTACACGTGCACTCAGCCACCTAAGTTGAAGGCAGCTGCCTCCAATTCCTGCCTAACTTATACAGAACTCTCTGTGTACAGCTTTGGTGCTTCACACACCTCACCTTCAGGGTTTCATCTGGCAGCCATGCACAAAGCATGACTAAATTTCACACAAAGACAGTTTCTATTTTGGCATTTTGGAACAGTTGCATGGAAGGAGGAGACCAATGTTACAGTTCCCAGCTGAAATCTGATATCTCCCGTTCTAGGAGGGTGCTATAACCATTACAGTATGTGTGTTCTAAAATTGCACTCAGAGTCCTCTACCTAAAAAAATGAATGTGCAGTGAACAGCAGTGAGAATTTGCAGTACCATAGCTGCTCCCTGCCAGCTCCCTACAAGGGAATTAATTTACACATTTCTATTTCATTAAGATGCCTTTTACAGCAGCGCTTGCATTACACAGTCCTGTTACACAGAGCCTTTGTAGCACATGACCTTGAGCTGTAATTTACTGACCAACATTTTAAACTCTGCATCCCCTTACATCACCCTTGGAGCTAGAGGAAAGCCAGCTAACAGTGGTGACCTTGTGATTCCTCCGTTTTCAGTTAGACAGTAGCAGGTGAAAAAGTTGTAAATATACATGAGTGTGGAAGCTGGTAATTAAGAGGAAGAGAAGTAATAGTAGGTAAAGCTGCCTTTTGGTTGAAGTGGTCGCCTGTGGTTTAAGCAAACCATTTTGACTTTACACAGAAAAAGGCTTAGAGACATGCTGAGACATTTTCAAAAGCCAGTACTGTACAGTGGAGAGGGTGAAATGTGTGAGCTCTGCTTTCATTGTGAAGTCAAATAGGATAATTGAGTGTATTGAAATATAATATTCAAATCTTGTGGAATGATTTTATTTTCTGTGAGTGAAACTGGAAAAATCAATATGATATAGCCAAAAATGGCAGTTTCAATAGAAAAAAAGTCCAATCACTTTGGGCAAAATCTGGAATTCAGTTATTTTGCAAGTCATTCATTTATTTATGAATGTAAATATAAGAGCTATCTGTTAAATGTTCATCCTTCTAATACATTTTGACTTGAAAGAGTTATATGCTACTGTGAGGAGTAGAAATATTTTTATTACTCCCTTAAGTTTAATTGTTGTGCTTTCAGTGAAGCTGCTGAGAATTTTGGCATCTTTTACATAGGTTGCAATCTACTTTTTTATTTTTAAACAGTGTTGTTATCCACATATGCTCTCATTCAGATATAATCAGTATCCTGAAATTACAGTAAAGATACAGAATATAATTACATCGTGGTATGCAGTTTTGGGGCCACTACCACGTAGTAGTTTTTAATTTTGCTCAGGTAGTTTGCTCACCTGTTATTCAGCCAATCACAGTTTCACAGTCTCTTGGCTTCCTTCTCTTTTTTATACCTTCATATATTTCTTATGAGTGCATCAAAGAAAAGTTGTCTATGATGGACGCATAGTGTCTTTGTGTGTCCCACCCAACACAGTGGGAGCTCAACATAATTCAGAGAATCAACTGAATCAACATAATTCAAAGAAGGCTGCAGAGACTATGATCATCTTCCCATTTTACTCGGTTCTGGACACTTTAGGGTCACACACTGTGATATGGCAAAAAACCCTGGTGACCCTCAGGTATGTGTTCAACAAGGTTAAGGGGTCTAATGTCTGTTTAAATCTCATATTATATGATAGGGGGGATGTATGTTCATCTTCTCATCTGTTTTTCATATATTTACCCTTGTAAGAGTGGGTAACCATGGAGAAGTCAGAAATCTCCTTTCTTAGAATTCTGGTATTGCAGAGGCCACAATGGCCAATCTGGCATTGGTGAGGCCACACCTCAAGTCCTGTGTTCTGTTTTGGGCCTCTCACTTCAAAAGGATATTGAGGTTCTGGAACATGTTACAAGAAGGGCAAGGAAGTGGGTGAAGGGTCTAGAAAACATGAGGTAGTGGCTGAGGGAGCAAGAGTTCTTTAGTCAGGAGAAAAGGAACCTTATTTCTCTCTACAACTACCTGAAAGGTGGATGTAGTGAGAAAGTCAGTCTTGTTTGCCGTGTCTCAAGTGAAAGGGTGAGAGAAATGGCCTTTAATTATACCAGGGGAGGTTCAGATTAGATATTAGAAAAAAAAAAATCTCTTAAAGAGTAGTCGGGCATTGGAATAAGTTGCCCAGGGAGGTGGCAGCATCACTGTCTCTGGAAGTGTTCAAGAAGCATCTGGATGTGGCACTTGGGGTTATGAGTTATGTCTTCCAGCCCTCATGATTTTGTACTTGTAGCTTGGTGTGCACTTTGCTTGATGAGAGATACTTTTCTCTGATGACTGAGGGGGGCACTTCGGCAAACATGGAGATTGCTCTGCAGGAGACGATATAGGGAGTGGCAGCAGGCATGGGAAGTGATGTTACTAACCCCAGTGGCATATTCCAGTAAGTACTGGGAACTCCACAGAGCTGGTGGTGACTGTCCTACAGCTGAGAAGGTGGATAATAATCAGGATTGTGTTTGGTGGGTCAGACTGGAAAGGTAGTAGAGTTCCCTCGGTGCCTGGTGGTGGTCAAAGAGGGAATAGCAATCTGTTAGACCTTGTGCTCAGGGCCAGCCCACAGGAGGGAAAGGAAAGGAGCTGGTGGCCTGTGGGGTTTGGCAAAAGGTACAGAGACCTGTGAGTATTTATTTATTTATAAAGGAGCACTCCTGAAGAGTTGTCCTTGTGTGCTTAAATTGGACCAGAGGACTTGGATATGTCCTACTCTGGGTTACAGAGGAGGGGAAAGGAGTCCTTTGTTTGTGTTACCTCATAGGCTGTGGAAAATAGAGGGTTAAGTAAGAACTGTGGCGTTCTGTTAAAATTCAGCTGTTTCAGAGCTCCTGTCATCCTTTCTTCTATTGTCAGAATCAATGTGGGATGTAATGATTTAGGAAATGGCAGTGAATGCTGTGGTTAAAATGTTTCTAGACTTCAGCATAGGCTCTGCAACAGATCATAAATGTC
Source organism: Formicarius rufipectus (assembly GCA_013399695.1). Classification (NCBI taxonomy): domain Eukaryota; kingdom Metazoa; phylum Chordata; class Aves; order Passeriformes; family Formicariidae; genus Formicarius; species Formicarius rufipectus. Next base: position 1,850,309 of record VXAU01002356.1, on the reverse strand, counting down.
ATGATCACGTATCAAGTATTCTAAAATAGAAGATTATTTTAAGAAATAATATCAGATCATGTACTTGGAGATCACTTCTTGCCTAGAAGAAAAAATACCCTAAAACCCCCATGGCTGACCCTCCAAATTCTCATATGTAAATGTCATATGAATAATGTTCTTTGCATGGATAATATCAAGAATGACTCCGCCATTGTAATTTACTGCCATGTGGTAGTGCCAAAATTTATTGTTTAAACTAGGACTATTTTTGCAGTGGAGCTGAGTTAGTTGCTATATCGCCACATCTGTATCCTGATGTCTCTGCCTTGACATCCCCCCAAACTGGAGATCTCCAGGGACCCTGGGAAGAAGGCTGGGCCCAGAACAGTTGTGTTGCCTCACACAGGCTCCATCACCTTGGCACGCTGGGAAAGTTGATGTCAACACTACAGTTGGCACTGTGGCACACAGAGGGCAGCAGGAGCTGGAAAGCCTTCGGCACCGAGTAGAACACTGAGTGTTCATCACCCTGAGTTTGGCCTAAATACTTTTGACATGGGGATTGTGCAGACAGGATGGCAAATGTGTACAGAAGGCCTAAACAGACTGGTAGTGTTGTCCTCGCCTTCTTGTGTTGCTGTTCTGCTCCGTGTGTGGCAGTGATGAATCCAGCTGCACCCGTCGTTCCCACTAGTGGGAATCCTGTAGATCTGGTGAACATGGCCAGCAAAGGCAAATTAAAGGGAAAGGAGAATTTTACCCACAGAAGAGAAGAGTTACGTCTCGTTGTTTTAGCTCTGTGGGAAGCCACAGTGGTGTGTACAACATGTTAATGTGAGGGTGTTTTATTGTATCACTCTCCCATGCTGTGTTCATTTGTAGGGACAACATGACTTCCATAATATTTTTTTAGGGTCATTTTATTACCTTAATAATGCAGATTTAGGTTGCAATTAAAGCCTGTATGATTTGGTTTAATAGCTTGCAGCTTCAGTCAGCATATGTTTTGATATTATAAAACTGTTTCAATAGACAATGAATTCATTTGTCCCTTTCAGTTATTAAGATGTATGTGTATTTCATCAGGTTTATTCTTTGTGAATTTTATGAGTGTGGAATTAAATAATAAAGTCACATGTGAACACATGCCAAATTTGGGACTTGTTGGATTATGACCGCCCTTGTTAAAGAAGTAACTGAGAAAACAAGTAATCATAATTTTATTTAATATTAAAATAATAAAATGTTGCCTGTTTAACCATATTTTAGGAATTATTCCACTACTGAGTCATATGGCATTGTTAAAATAGGTTGCGGACTAGAATAAATTTTATACAGTATTACGGATTTCATGCTTTTTTCTTACTAGTCTTATAGATTAAATTCTTCCCCTTAAAACTACACCTTTCAATTAAATTTGATTATTCATTTTTTTCATTATTTAGCATTCTTTGTCTTCAGACATAATCATTAGCACACTTTATATAAAGAAGGACTTTTGGTTCCCTTTTGTTAATTTCTAGTATTTTCTGACAATAAGCTTATGTTGTCCACATCATCTGCTACAAAGATTATTTTCACTTCCAATTCCTTTAAACTGTTTCTCTTGTAACAGGACCCAGACCCAGGAGGTGTTGAGCATTTCTGATGAGGAATCAGGTACCTTCAACATTATGTGACTGCAGAGTGTGCTCTGAAGCAGCTGAAACAATATTTGGTGAGGATTTAATAGACTTTTTTTGGTGATACCTCAATATCATACACCAGCCCAAAGCCCCCTTAATCAGTTTTGTTTTCCATCTATATATTACAGGGAAGAGCACTGGAAGAGCATTGAACTAATAAGTTTATCTTCTCTTCCTCTCTATCTCTCTTTCCCATATTTTGGATTGTCTTTGGGTTTTTTGGTTTGGTATGGTTTTCATTTTTACATTAGAGAAAAGATAAAGGAATCATGTCTTGTTCCTATTTTGTCTCAGTAATGATCATTTTGGCATACTCTTTTGTATTCCAACATGAGCAGCATCAGTGGTAGCCACTTACTTTTCCTGCTCTTCAACGTCTTACCTATCAAAACTCCTAATGAGATAAGAAAGTAATTAGCATAATCTCCAAAACTGACAGTGTAGGTACTTGGAAGGGATATCTTCTTATTATTTGAAAATCCTAGATCAAATTATCTTGAATTTTGGGATTGGTAAAATCAGAATCCAAGTTTGAATCTTACACAGTCAGTGCTTTTATATACACCATGAATTTCTCTTTAGAGTGTATTACTAAAGAACTAAAAGATTTTCTGTAGTGTTTTGTTTTCATGTCATGGTATACAAATTGAGAAATTTTTAAATGTTTTTGAACAAGGTGTTAAAAATCTCCCAACTTGATTAGCAGCGTTTGACCTTCAAATGTTTCATCACAGTCTTCTGAGAAAAATCAGGTACAAACACACACTTTTCAAGTTATTTTCAAAATTGACTTAAATATACTGTCCTTGTTTGCCAACCCATGTATGTGCTGTCCTAACAATGGGTACCAGGTCTGAAGCACCTTAAATGAGGTTTAAAGTTAATATGTTTGATACTTTCCTAGAGTCAGGGCCTAAACTGATGCTTCTCAGAGATGTTCAGTGCTGTTCATCTGTATAACTGCTTAAATAACATAAACATTGGAGGGCAAAATAAACCCCCAAATCCAGAGGCTTGTGTGACTCGTAGATCCTTCACTATCTGGGGGTGTCATAGGGATACAAAATAAACTTGTGTGGCTGTTTTTTTAATAATTTTTTTCTCCTTTTTTTTTTTTTTTTTTTTTCCCCAGAAGCAGAAGTGAGTGAACAGTTTGAGCCACTGGCTTTCAGTCAGCATGGTTGCTGTGCTAATGAAAATTTGGAACACCATTGCAAACTGGAGTGTTTGGCAGAAGCAGGAATTTCTCTGTGCTGTTTATGAGGTATATAAAAAGGTCAGTGTTACTTTATAGATTTTCAGCCTTAGCAGTATTTTTTTTTATTTACTTTTTCTTGTTTTGTAACAACCATGATTTTTTGTTCTGGATATGGAATGTAACTTTTTTGATTGCTTGGCATGTTGTGGGAAAATAAATTGTGTTTCTAAATTCCAGACACACTTTGACTGTATTATTAAGAAAACATTGCTCCTGGAATAATAAATGGTGGGGTTATTTTAAGCAGTTGTGCTACACTTTCTAAATCTGCAAAAGAATCAGAAGAATAAAAGAGTGATCCAGGCTGCATTTCTTTTGTTTTAACAGGCAGGTCATCTGTTGGCCTGTTGGCAAAACTCCATTCATTGTAATGGACGACCTACACGAATTTCCAGAAGTTAGAGATTTAGACAAGAACTTCTGAAGTGCTTCAGAATCCTTGACTTCTCATCTGGCACTGCCAACAGTACCAATTCTAAGATCAATTTTATGATGTTAACCTGTCCCTCCATAAATAAAGGGTAATAGAGGTTTTTTTAGGCCACTGAACAAAAGGCATTGGCCAGTATGAGCCAGCATAAGATGGTGAAGTAAGACTCTCTATGTGCTAGAAGTACACTGAGCCCTATATCAAGTTTGTCTCTCAACTGAAATACAGATGTTTTAAGTGCAGTATTCAGCTGGGAAAGGGGTGATGTCTGCCATTTGAAAACAAAAATTGAAATATCAGATTTTGGACTCCAATATTTTCTTTATCTTAGTGATACTTCAGAAGGGAAAAAATCATTCCTGAAGTGCGGTTTTGGCCTACCACGTGCTTAGGTTTTGGGAGGTATTGCTGCATTCTGAAACACTCTCAGTTATAGACAAAGAGCTGCAAAGTGTTGGTGATTTCATAAGGTTCCACTCTTTTGTGTTCTGATTCCTCCGAAGAAGTCTACCTACTCTCCTTTTACTAGCAACTCTTTTTTTCCTGGTACAGAACTGAATGTTAAGCAGCACAATTAAAACCTATTGATTTAAGCAACATCTTATTATTTTAATAGTCAAGTGACTGTGCTCCCCCTGTGTGGCCCTCGGTACATAGGTATAACACGGTACTAGCAGCTGTGAAAACAGTCTGCCTTCCCTGTGTTTAGATACCTATCTGTGGCTGGGGAGCAACAGAGGAAGTCAAAACTCCAAGAATATAATGAGGGTAGAGAATGTACAGTCTCCCAAATCTTGCTAAGTAAAGCAGTTTGAAGACTTGTCCTTTTGTCCTGCCAAGTTTTACCAATCTGAACTTTCTGAAATGTTATGTGTGCTTAATTTCATTCTTTTAAAGAGAGGCCCTCCAGTGCTGTGAGGTTGTGGCTCGGGACTTAAATCGTCCTCACACAGAGATTGGTGTGACTGTCCATGGGTCAGTCACAGGGTTAAATACAAAGAACACTACTAGTTCCTCAAGAAATGTATTGAGTTCTAATATCTGCTGTTGAATTCTCTTGAAATGCGCAGTGGGTAAAGAAAACAGTTTCAGACTTAAATTAGGAAATAGGCTACAGTTACACACCTGATTCAGTACATGGTAGGGAGTTTAGTGGCAGGTTATCAAGTTAACCAAGATTTGGAAAACATAAAGTGTAAATTCTCCTTACAGTGGTAATGTACCCTTTCCAGAAAAACTATTTCTAGAAAAAGGCTTTCCTTTTATTTTCCCTCAATAATACATTTTGGCTTTTTGAGAAAAGCAATCAGTCTGGAAAAACTGTAAAGCTGAGCACAACTTTGATAACTGAATTTAGAGATGTATTTAAAAGTACATAATTTATTTCTTCCAAGATTTTGCTTCCTTTTGTAAATCAGACATTGGAGAAATGCCTTCAAATCATCCTCTGATCTTCAGGCTAAAAATTGTGTGTCACTGACATCCTGGTGGGATTTCAGTCATCTGATGTGAATGTCAGCAGAATACACAGCCTTCCCTTTCGAGAGGAGCTGTACCTGCCTGGAGACGAATGAACAGATCATCCAGAAATTCTGGCATCTGTTATCCCCTGAGGCTGTTAAAGCTCGTGTGCCTTTACCATTTGAGTCTTCAAAAGTAGCTACTGCTGTTCTGTAATTCACAGACTATTTATTGCAAGGGGACATTTTGTATTCTCTTTTTATTTATTTTATATTGCTTTCTTTATTTTATTAAAAGCAGTATCCAGGTCTATAAAACAAGCAAAAGGTTAGATAAACACCTCAGCAGGCTGGTGAACTGTTTTAGGAATGCAGTTTTCTTCCATAAATTGTATGTAGCTACTCAAACTACAGGGTTTTGGTATGACCTATATTATTTTCTTTCTCTAGATCCACATGCCCTTCAAATCACTGTTATCTTTGCAGTTAGACCTATCACATATGCAGTTGGAAGTCCCTTCTGACTGAACTATTCTATTGTATCTTCTGTCCCTGGAGGTAGAATTCCTTCTCTTGACTGACTTTTCTACTCTCAAGTTACAGGTTTTATTGAGAGTCACTTTAGTCTTTCTGTCATCACTGTAATGAAATTACTGTAATAATATCTTGAAACAGAGATAATGAGATAAAGCCCTACTGTGATAAAGTGAAAAAGAGGAGGAACAAATGATCAATAATTGAAGCAGACAAAATAAATTGGAAATTGTTTGATCATGTATGTCAGGTGAGAACATGTATGGAATTGTAATACTGCCAGTCTTATCTACTGCCCTCTTCACTGGTGCTGCCATTTCACTGAACCGGCCTCTGCTTTGCTGCTCTGCTTTTCTAGTGTTGTGTTTCTTCATTAGCTAATGTAGATATTTTAAGAAGATATTTTCCTATATTTGAAGAAGTATTCCTTTATGTTTTCTTGGTCACTCTGTTACCTTTTAATATAATTCCAAATTCTCTCTGCAACTATAACATTTGGTAATTATATTTCAAAGATTTTCCAGGCTCTTCAATCTTTTGGCTTTGTTGAAAAGCAAATGATCAAACACAAGCAAAACACACAGAAAATAACCCAAGCCCTTTTGGTCCAACAAATAGATCTGTTTAAGGAAATTATGACTATGTCAGCCAGAGAATGAATAACCAGAAAGTTTTCTGTGTTACCTTGCTGATGAGTTAGTTAAAACAGTTTTCAAATGATTGGATTATTTCTAGGCCAGTTTCACTGCAGTTTTTTGGTACTTGCTCACTGATTTTTAGAGTTTAGGTACTTTTTTCAATATATATGTATTTCTTGTTTCCTTGTCACCATAAGGGAATATAGATGTACTTCAAAGGGGGCTACCTGATACCTTGAGAATGCAGTGAGATAAATACTGTGATGGAATTTGCTTCATGCAGTAAAAATTACAGCAACACCAAGTCTTGGAGAACACAAGCTAAGTAACTCGATGTTTAATGAGTAGCCTGAGCTGGTACTTGGAGGAGTAACATAACACAGCAAGAATCATCTTAGCCTAAAACGGAAGACTGTCAGTACCATTCTAGAAGAGATGCAAGGGGCTGAACCAATTATTTTATGACTAAGTCTTAAAAATCAGTCTGTTTAGGAGTATGGAATGGCCTGCATTGTTAGTAGGCAGAAATTGTGAAATTGTTTATCCATCTATCAGAAAAGATTGCTACAGTTGTTTTGAACACGCACATCTGCAAAGGTTTGTGATATATACCATATCTTCATCTTCCCCCATGTTTCTACCTTGCTCTTGTCCTTGTTTGCTACCATGAAAGCTGCTCTGTTAAGCACATAGCATAATGTATATATGGCACGTAACGCACACTTTCAGCAGATGAAGCAATCAGCATCATCTCTACTCCCTGCAACTCTGCTAGCCAAGGCTCCGTTTGGCTCATTTTGTCCAAGTCAGTATTCCCTCATCCCCTTGGAATTCTTGTTTTAAAAACACAGAAGCTGATTTTAGAAACACTGAAGCCAATAAGAACTGCAAGAGCGCCGCACCTCTGGGAATCCAACCCACATCCCTTTTGTTTTGAGTGTAGGATCGATCCTAAATGAGAAACCTTTTGTATTTTGGAAACTAAGAAGGAGCTGAAGCAAACTTCTTCATACTTGGCAAAAACAGAATTGCTCTTGATGGAGACCAAGCATGGAAAGTTCTACTCTGAGAGGATTATATTTGTCAAAGTTATGACAAGTCTGAACAGAGAGTTTTGCATAGAAATCCCTCTCAGTTTACTGTCTACAGTGACAGTAGAATACATTTATGCAAAAAAAAAAAAAAAAATAGAGAAGTTAGATTGATATTCACCAAACAATTGCTAGTAAGCAAAAACCAAAACCAGATCAGCATAATGATGTTTTTGTCAAGCGTAACAATTTTGGTTTGGCCCATATACACAGATACAGATTTGGACTTTCTGTCACATGTTGCCAAACATTTGTTTTCATTTAGATCTGTGTATTTGTGCATGTACGTATTGACAAAAAGGATTTGACTCCAAGAAGAACAGAGGTATGATCCAAATCCCAACACAAATCCTTCTATTGACTTCACTAGGAGTTGGATCAGCACCTCAGTGAGAATGTTCAAAAAAGAGTGTCCAGAGTTAAACTATCAGTTCTTCATCCAGCGCTCGTTGAAAACAATTAAATCTTTCCATTAACTTCAACTACTCTTGGATCTAGCTTCAAAACACAAATTTTTTCTAAAAGGACTTATTGAGACTTCTATTAAGTGTATTTTGAACACATGAGGGCATGAGAATTTAAGGACAGAGGGCTGAAAGCCGATATTAACAGAATACAAACAATTAGAGGCTGAAAAATGAAAAATTAGTTACTTTTAAAAGGGGTGATTGCAATATGCACATGCAATAAATCAGAAGTCTTCATTCTCTTTAAACCATTTTTAGGGTTTAAACAGGACTGAACTGTGGCTGCCTCTTTGTTGGTTCTGGTTCAGAAAAGCATTGAGACAGCAGTTAAACAACGCAACTTAAGTGTGTGCCTAAGTCCTTTCTTAAGGAGGGAAGGAATTAAACACATGCTTTAGTGATTTCCTGACCTGGGGCTTTTATTTTCCTTCTGTGAATATTAGTGAAAGTACCTTTGTGTTCAGAAGAACACTCTTGAAAAACACATTCTGAGCCCCTGGCTCAGATTTGCTTAATCTAATCAAGGAAGAGAAAGTCACACGATGTGTATTAGGTAACCAGTTGCGCAATTTGTGGGTGACCATTAAATAATTTCAAATAGTAAAAATTGTAATAATTTGCAGTGTGCTCTCAGATAATTCATAAATATAATACTGAGCTGTTCTCTACTTCCGGTTGTTCTCTCAGTGAGGGGAATTGCAAGACAAGGAATATGTTTTTGTTGGGAAATACAAACAGCTGAAAGAAACTTCAGATGGACTTGTTTTATATAAGGCAAAGCCCCCATAATTTCCTCCAAAGGTGGAAAGAACTCCTACTATCTTCACTGCTCAGAATTTTTCTGACTAAATAAAAATACACCCAGGCTAAGCAGACTTGCAAACAGTTGTGCTTAAAATACACCTGTGGAAATTACAAAAGAACAAACAACCCTCACCTGCAGGTACCTTTCAAACAATATTACCAATTTTATTTACGCAAGCTCATATGAATATCTTCATGTGAAAAAAGTGCGTATTTGTGAAATGCCTGTGAGAATACATAGGAAAGCTTTGGTTTTCATGTTTCCTTTGTTTATATGCATATTTCATATGTTTTACTTAGGCAAATTTTTAAGCAAAGATTTCTGGGTCAAATGATCTCATTTATTGTTTTTAAACTAAGCTGTCTAATCTGGTTCAGTGTCTTTTCATCATGTGGTGTAAGTCAAATAAACTTATCTGTTGCTCATGCTTACAGTTTTAGGGAATTTTCAACTCAACAGTTAAACCTGAGCAGGGCCAAAATGGTGCAGAGACACTATGGAAGAGTGCTTTGGGCTCCAGAACTCAGTGCCATGAGATTACTCATTTTTCATTCTTCTAAAGGAAATTCTTAGCTCCTTATTTCAACTAGCTGTAGCTGATGCCAACCTGGCATCCAGAATCCATAAACACCCTGAAAACAGGGTAACTCCAGGAGCTGCTCACTGTCCCAAGCATGTCTGTGCATGTGACGCAGAAAAGTTCTATTTATTATTGCAGAAAAACACTCTGTAGGGTGCAGATGTTATGGCAGTAGGTAGAATAGACTGAGCACACAGAGAAGCATAGAGATGCTGTTTTCCTTTTTATTTTTGCTTCCACCTAGAATCCTGCCCGTGAAATACCCATATTGCTGCAGCCTTTCAGCAGGGAAAAGTGCTTTCTTATTCTCTGTTCAGCAGAAGTTGGTACATCCAGTATTTTGGAAAGAGGATCTTACAGGTTGCTTGAAACAGTGGATAGGGTACCTCCTTTTACTTTGAGGCAGTCTTCAATGAACTTGATAAATGTTACTGTCTTCAGCAATGGGATGGCAGCTCCTGGGACCGCCTGAATCAAGTATGTTTACTGAAGAACCTGGCTAGATGTAACCCCCACGGTACCTAGGATCTACTGAAGACAGTTCTATAGTTTTCTTCTACTCAATCCAGTATATTTTTTCCCAAGGTCTGCACTTCCATGTTAGTGACTTACAGCTATAGGGGATATTAGTTGATGTTTCTCTGAAGTTCTGACTCAGGTCAGAAACACTTATCTCCAATTAATCTCTATTAAGGGTGAAGTGGTTTTTTTGAAGGCTTTCAGCCAGCCAGTAAGAAATAGCAAGCATTGGGACACAGTGGACTTCAGGTTCCTGATCTTGGGCCACTCTTTTCGACTGCAGAGAAACCAGAGCTTTACATCCTTATTAGGGAGCAAAGTTGCAGTGTCAATAGATTTGGTACCATAGTCTATATGGAGACTGGGATGAGACAGAGCTGTTTGGCCCTCTGCCACTGAAGTCTGGTACTGCTGCTTTATAAAATGCATAAAAATTACTTGCATGCCCGTCTGGATTTGGGCTAAACTCCCTCAGGGGTGAAGGAGATTGCAAATCTCAGCACATACCTGTGCAGCATGCTTCTCCCTCCTGAGGGAGTACGAGGGAGAGGCACTGCACTGGATCAGCATGCCACATTCTGGTGGGTGTAGAAAGAGACCATGAGGGACAAACTAGTGAGAAGATTATAGTGAAATGAGGCCAGTGGAGAGAAATTTAATTTACAATGACTCTTGAAGGTTTAAGATGGTATCTTGTTGCTTTAAAGAGCAAGACAGGCAGATTTGAGACTGAAGGCAGGAGGCATTGTGGTATGCTTCAAGCTCACCCTAAAAATGCAAAATAGTCTTATCCAGTGGACAGAATAAGGACCAGGTTGAACTAACTCCTTCTAGACTTGAACATTGAAACAAATTCCACCAAAAATATTCCCAGTTGTTCCTGGGAAATACAGTTTTTTATTCAGATATGTGATTTTTAGCTAAAGACACAAGGTTTCACAGCTACAGTGACCGAGTGAAGGTCATGTGCAGTAGACTGCATCATCATCCTCCTTACAGAGGATGACTAATCATTTCTCCTCCCTTTTCAATTTGAAAGTTTGCTTTTGAACTAGTTTAGGTTTGATGGCAGATTTTCCTGATGTCATGGAGTTCATTGAACCAGTTTTTAGCTCATTTCTTTGTACATCTCATGAGGTAACCAGTATAATTTAACAGCAGTATCATAATACAGTTCTCTGAAAGATAATATTTTCTATCTAGTGTGTTTGGTTTAGTGGCCATGATACAGTTGATATTCTTTCTTTTAGCCCTCTGTGATCTAAGGGTAAAGTATCTAAAATAGATGTAGAAATAAAAAATAGGAATACTTAGATACAGCCACTTCTAAGGGAAAAATCCTTAGCATGTGTGAACTTGGTTGCTTATTTATACAAGGAATTGACCTCATCTAGGGTGTCCTCATTCTAATTGGTGAATTTTAAAGTGCATAGATAATTTGCTTTCAAGTATAACTTGCTTGAAACATATGCTCTGCTTTTTCACAACAGTGAGTGGATATTTTGTGCCCCTAGCTATGCAATTGTCTCTAAAATTAATCTCCATGTAGTTTCTAATTGTCATTATTAAGATCATGAAGATTTTATTCATTCTCTGCATTTGTTAAATTCAGTATGCTAAGTGTCCAGTACTCTGTGCTGAGGAAAATTCTTTTCCTTGAAGCATGAAGTAAGTACTACAAATGACCTCTGTCATTTACATGCTTATGAAATAAAAGAAAAACAAGTATTTCCTTCATTTAGGAGAGCATGCTGCAGTTTTGACTCTCTTTTCTGGTGAATGTGCCATTGTTTGTGATTTACATTTCCATTTGTCATTACTGACTGGCTTATGTGAGGGTTGCCTTTTCTTTAGTAAAAATACAAAGAACTTTGCATAATTGTTTTATTTAAATCATGTATTTGGCCTGCCTTGCATTTAAGGAAAATTGAAGAAAAAAGAAAAACTTTGAAGAATGCTGCAGGTCCAGCTCTATATATTACTCTGTTTATCAACATATTGCAAGAAGGAAAAAGTGGAACATCAGGAGGGGAATTATAAAAAACCAGGTGCCAAGGTCCTTGAAGGTATGTGACAGGTAAATCTCATGGATTTTATTAGGACCCTGGCTCATCCTCATTAAACAAGAAAGCTGAAGACATGGATGTAAGTTATGCAATTTATTTGACATTCTTTTGTTTATTTTTTATTTATTTTTTCCATTCTCTGCATTCCATGGGGTCTAACTTTTGTTGGTATTTTCAATGGAAAACGTTGGAAGTATGTCCATGCATTTTAAGAATTTAGATGCTTAGCCCTTTTGAATGTATCTGGTGTACATTCATAGATTTTTTCCCATGCTGATTGTGTTCGATGGTGCTAATTTGAAATCTAGGATTCCACCAAATCACTAATATCTAAAAGTTGTTAACAGAAATCACTCCCTTACAGAAGGTCAACAAATAATATATGTGAGTTTCAATGAAAATGTTAATATTCAATAACATAAAAAGAACCATTTAAAATTATTAAGAAGCAAATAATGTAAATTAGAGTTAACGAGACAGAATATGCAGAATACAATGAGCAAGATTCACAACTTTTCTTGAAAGTCAACATGTAGCCCCTGCAGACATACATATGTGTGGCTAGTTATTGAGATTGACATAAATAGCTGATGTGGATGTGGTGGTGAAAGCAACGCAGATCAAGAACAAGTCACAATCCCATTATGGATGTAATGTGTTCTGTATAATGTTCAGGCACATCTGTGACCCCAAAGAATGAAAGCTGGTTGAAGTCATTAGGCAGAAGCCAGAACCTTGATAACGGCAGCACTACTTTGCTTCCCAGGATAATTATTAAACTGACCAAATCATTTTGCGGATTTGATGGTCTGCTGAAGATATAAACATACAAGGATTTCTGCAAATCATGAGTGAAGTGTTATCCAGCTTCTGCAGTGCTTAACCACCAACATTGCCAGGAACGCTCATATCAAATAAATTATGAGAATCCTGAAACTGCCATGAGCAGGGACCACACGAATGTCTCTCCTTGCAACATGGGACTCTGCAAACCTGAACTCAGTGCAGTTCTGTGAACAGCCTTATGAATTCTTGTGGGTTTTTCTTCTTGATTCTTATGAAACGGTGTCATGATCAGTGTCAGCTCTCTCCATATGTAGCATTTTCTATAATGAAATTTTGTCCTTAAAGTTATTATTAGCTTTGACATTTTCAGATTGATGTGCTGTCCACCTCTTTGAGGCCTCACGGAGGTCATTCCTGGAGGTGTTACATACGACTTCTGTGTGTTGCTGTGTTGTCTGTCAGACACATTTTGGTGGATGTGGAATATGCAGCTCACAGTGAGGTCTGTGTATGTTTTCCTTGACCATAATGGTGCTTAAAAGTGTGTGGAGAACAGACAGACAAACAGCAAAGCTACTCTCTGAGGAGAAGTGGGCTGTGAGATTCCAGCTTGCTCTGCAGCATGAGATCATTGGCAACTAAGCTCTTTTGAAGAAATCACTGGTTATGGTGATTAATTGACGAAGTTTTGCCATCCCAAACCAAACATGTTTTCTGAGGACAGGAGAACAAAGAAGGAGGGAAAGCAACACTTTTAGAACTGCCTCAGTTATTACTAACCTTGTTATGAAGGTTTATTCAATTTCACTTGAAGAAAGAATCATGACATATGTTGGAGATGGAACTGAAGAACTGGCAAGCCAGGTGATGATTCTTGAGCAATGTTGTCTGTCTATAGTGACAGGTAAAACCCTGCAATTTTATTTTATTATGAAATACCACAATGTAGACAGAAAGTTAAGGAAAAAGAACTCTCCCTGACCTTGGGGATGTGGATCTTGACCCACCTTTTAGCCCCCTCAGTGCTCTTTCACCCTGATTTAGTTTTGTGAGATTTTTTTCTTGGATGGTGATAAGACTGTGAGGGAGAAATAACTCAAACCACTACGACTTCACCTAGCAGGGGGAGAAATATGGATAATGGTATATCTTACCTTGTGGTCTGTTAGTGATGGTTTCATTGGAAGTTTTTATTGGAAAAGCTATATAGGGGAAATAAAAACTCCAGCAAACAGCTTGCCTAATACTTTAACTGCAAAGCATAAAGAGAACAAGTCTCTGACTGGTAAAAATTGTTTCTGAACTCTCACAAGGTGTGTTTTGTTAGTAATCTTAAGGTCTAGAAATACCAAATCATCAAGTCTGGTACTTAGCTCCCCTCACCCCAACAAAATAGTCTGGGATGGATTTTTTTATGAACAGTTTATAATCCATAACAAAATAAGGATTTATAAAGGAACTACTGACACAAATTTAGAACAGAATCCAATAAAAACATTGTATGACTTGTGGAGTGCAGTAACGTGCAAAAGGTTACAACCTTCATCTGCAGTTCCCTTAACTCTCCCCAAAATATTGTCTTAGTGGCATGTACATGGATTTTTGTGGAACCAAAGCCAAAAAAAAGAGGGAATAATTGAATTTGACCTATAATGACAGCAGTGCAAGGAGGTTTCTCCATGTGGTTTACAACCTTTTCTTGCATAATAAGTGACATGACATTACATTCTGGAGTGTAAGAAACAGTTTTCTGATACAGAAGTTTAGAGATAGAAATAATATTTTATGAGTTAAGTTACAGTGAATGACAGATAGGGGAGAAAAACTGATTTATTTAATGTTATCTGCACTTGAAAAAGCAGAAATTGGGACGTGACTCCTTGCTGGTTTTTCAAGCAAACATAATCTGTAGCAGTGGTGCAGTGTGGCAGGAAATCATCTGAAATAATGAACTGGTCAAATACGCTAAAACCGATACTCTTTCTCATCAGCATCCAAAATATGAAACATGCCAAAAATTCTAATTGTAGTATACTCTGTCCAAATTATTTTATTGCTTGCCAAGAAGGGCTTTGAAATATTTGGCAGCATCTTCTGTCAGGAGAAAACGAAACAAAAGAGAACGAAGTGGGATACAATAAAGAAATACCCCCACCCTCTTGAAAAATAGCAGGTTTGAGGGGTTAGCTTTTCATGAAGGGCTGATAACTATATAACTCATACTGAGTAACTAATCAGAAATAATTTATCAGGAATAAACAAAATGGACTCAGCTAAAAAGCCTTCCAAACTTAAAGGTGTTTCTTGTTAGAGCAGCTGCTTCAATATCGTGTTAGTCACAAGGTGTGTTGATATTTAACATCAAATAAAGTATCTTTCTATTCATTTTCCTTGGTACATAGATGTGATCCATGAAATAATGTACAGAAATGTCACTGACTAAGCCAATTCTAAATTAAGTAATCATGACATAACTAAAGTTGAGGTTCAAAAGGGTTCCACGATCTTGCATCACAGCCCCAGGCAACAAGGACCATGGTTGTTGTCTTATTGTAAGAACAGTGACTTAAATTGATTTTTCCTCTGAGACTAGCTCACAAATAAGCAGAATTCAATTATTTTTAAATTTTTTTTTCCATTTCTGGGATTCAAGGCTTTATTTGCTGTAACTGTTCTTTTTAATATAGAGAAGTATGCTGAAAATAACTTTCAGGCTTTCATACCTGCTAAGCCCTTGATGTATTTGGGGGATATATTTGACCATAGCATGACAGATCAAAAGTGTTCTTTTGATAAGGTGATTTTGACTCCAGGTATCATTATTGCCTGTGATTCTGCTTTGCAAAAAAAATTCACAGATACATTTCAATCCTCCAAGTGAACCCTTCTGCCTGAGTTCTGCTGCCTTGGCCACAGCTCTCTGTGTCTCCCATTTCCTCCAACACCTTTTCCTCTTTCAGGGCTGGCAGTGGGGAAGCACAACCTATTCCTGGCACACGTGTGCCAGTGAGGGCAGTCCTGCAAGAGGAGGGAGCAGTGCTATCCATGGCCAGCTCCCTCCACCTTTGCAGCTCTCCAGGGAGGCAAGAGGGCCAGAAACTGATTAGAGGACCCAGGTCAGAGATTTTTGAACTCTGAATTTGGCAGGCAAAATGAGAAGAAATGGATGTTGAAGTATTGTGTTTTAAGATGCATTTATTAATAACTATGAAAGCTGCAGACATATTGTGTTACTGCAGCAGGATCTTAAGCAGATGTTTAGATTCTACTGAAAAAGACATATGGAGAATTTTTCAGATTTTCCTTAATTAAAAAAGAAAAAAAAAATCATTGTTACCTTTGGTTTTATAAACTCACATCTACAGGGACACAATCTACTTCATCATGTCAGATTGCTTGAATATAAAGATTGCTTTTAATACTTTTTTCTCTGATTAGGCTAAGTAAATCAAGGTAAGTGTATAATCTCCTGCCATGACACTGGAGCCAATCTATTCTATTTGCAAGGAAGCTTGAAAGGAAATGGTGGAGAAAACACTCAGAATAAGATTTTTCAGAGTTTTCCATAATGTGATCAAAACTGAACAGAAGGATTATGTCACTGATCAGTTTATTCATTTCATAGTTGCTTGGACTATCTCTAGTCTTCATACACATTTATGTAGAAGACTTGGCAAAGTGAATCAAATTGGTATGTGGAAAAACTGTATTATAGGGAAGGAACAACGTTCTCTTGGCTTCCTATTCATGTGATTTATTAATTTTCTTTTAAATAGGAAGGCCATACCAGTGACAGCATTGTCCCTGCAAAACACTCAAAAAGATTCTGTGGGTCAGTGATCTCTGCCAGTCTCCGCATTGAAGTGTGTTTTCTCAAACACATTCAGAGGGAGCATCTACCTGCATGTTTTAGTTCAGCTCAGGAGTGTTCTTTTGAGGAGAATCTACCAGTTGTCCACACTTGCCTTGCTTTGATATGCCTTGGCAAGTGATCTTGGAGCAGATGAACTGGATTCCTTTCAGATGAAACTATGCTGGAAGATACACTCAAGCATTGCAGCTAATGCTGTCCAGCTGCTATAGGGCTTTCAGGCCATGGAACCTGACTGGTCCAAAGTTTAACAAAAAACCAGCCAAACAAAAATCAAAAAGACCCATAGTCCTGCCCCTCAAGTGCTTAATGTGTGGACTATGTGTCCTAGGCAGCAAATTTTTACCCTTGAAAAGCCTTGCTGTTGGTCTGTAGAGTACAGTAATATAGTAAAGACTGTTTTTAGAGAGTTCTAGTTTCAGCCTTGAGATTATATATTTGTAACCAGAGTTTGAGGTCTATATTGTCATTTTTTTTTAATCTGATTTTTGAATAATTAAGAAACTTGATCTGCCTTAAAGAGGAAAATCAATCTTAAAGAAAATCCTTCACGTTTTTCATCTTTATTTTGCCACCAGTTTGAAAATTACAAGAAAGAAATCTGAAGGAAAACATAAAATCAAAGTTATTATCTTCTCTATTGAAATGACATTTTTTGGTAGAATCTGATTTGAGGCATATACATACACCTTGATTAGATGTAGTTTGGAGATAAAAATTCCAGGCACTGGAATAGCAGTTTCAAATATTGAGAAATTCTAAGTGAGAATCTGAGCGTCTCCCTTGTTCTCATATAAACAGAACAGACATTCCTTTCTCACGTGAGCCAGTTCAGATTTCTTTATCTGGCTACTAAAGGAGCTCTTCCAGAACTTCGTTGTTGAAATACTGTTTCAGGTGCAGAGACACATAAACATTTCATCATTCATATGTAGAGATCATTGGGTTCTTCTAAATTTCTGATGTTGACTATTTATACATTGAATTACTGTTGTGAAAAGCATTGAGGAAATGGATCTGAATTAATGGACCAAGTGGTAGGTATTCACAAAGATGTTGAAGGTTGTGGCTTGATCTTTGTAGAGGAATTTTATCATAAACATTCTGCTTGCTATGTCTTCCATTGTGTGCAAATACAGAGGTAGTAAAACCACCAAAAAGAAACTATTTGAGAAGCTACTTTTCTTGGTTAAAGAAGTTTTCAGTGAGTGACGTCCCTGTTTCTTTGACTGTCCCCTCTACAGTCAAACACTGTCAGCCACTTTGAGAATTGTAAATACAAGAGGAAATCCTAACTGGTTAAGTTTAAGGCAGTAAAAAGGCTGAAATGCAAGAAGTTGAGTTACCTTGCTCACATGGATTAATCAATGCATAATGGCATAGGAAAATAACACAAACCTGGAAAAAAGACAGGATAAATTCACTTTCTGGAAGAGGAATTTTGCTGCTGCTGCTGCCTGATATGACACATTTGGTTGCTGCATCCAGCTCTGCTGTTTTCCAACTGACATCCACTAGCCTTCTGTTCATTTTATTGCTTCTGTTTTCACTTTATTTATGCTTTTAGATGGCTTTATAGATTTGCACAGCACTTCGTAAAGCTTGGAATTAGACAACCTTGTAGCCTCAAAGATCTTGCAATCAAAATTCTCATCTTGCACCAAACTGTGATCCAATGCACAGCCCCACTGACCTTAACAAGATGCCACACAGGAACAGGAGTCTGCACAGCCAGATCTTGCTGTAGAGTCTGGTCTTAAAGTACTGAAAACTTGATGCTGATCTAGAGGTTGTGGGTGAGCATCCAGGCAAAAATATCTGTCCTTACATCTTGACCTGTGTCATAGACGTAATCTCTGCCATGTGTGCCACAGTGCGAAGGAGTCTCTTTTCTCTGCCTATGGTGGTTGTTAATCTTTCTGAAATAAAATATGGTACCTATTTCCATGCCTCTATGATCCATGTTGACCTTTCATTTCTGGAGTCAAGTAATGAGAAAATATTCAGGATTGTAACTTAAATGGTTTGAGAACTGGGATGTCTTTAAATATATTTTTAATTACTCCTCACTCCTCATTCTGGCACCAAGGCAAATATGCAGTTGAGTCCCATAAAAATATGAAATATACAAATATTATTTAATGCAAATACAGCAGGTGCAAAATCCCCAACCAGATACATCAGATGTAATTGTTAGCACTTTATATCCTTTCAATGGAAAATAACAAGAGTCCTAAAAGTAATGATTATTAAAATTATTTAAATCTCTGAAGATGAACTTCTAGAATCACATTGCTTCTGAAAGTATGTTGCATTTTAGTAGTATAAATATGGAATTAGCAGTCTCACAGCAGGTATCTGAGACGAACAATTTTTTTATCTCTAAAACTTGGCAGTTACAGTTTTGGAATTGTGCTATAATTTTAGTTCAAGTTCTGTTCTAATACAGTTAAAAATCTGCTCTTCTACTCATGGGAATAATTTGGTTTTAGTGAGTGTTTGGCTTGAGTTGTGAGTGATGGAGTTTTATATAAAAATATAAAGCATGTAGTTTATTATAAATGTAAAGTCCAAATGATTTAAAACCTGTGTTTAAAACATGATTTAAGACCTTTTGATTTCTTACCAATTCTGGGATGGTTTGGCAGGTAGTCAAGTCTCTGATTAAAATTTGAGCAATTCATGTTCTTTTAGCCTATACCTCTGTGTCCATGTCCTAGTTAGCATGGAAGGACCACTAAAAGTAAAAAACTCTCAGTTAGAGGTCTTGTCCTCAGCCCTTCTGAAGGAAGCAGATGAAATAAGAGAAGGCATCCCATGGTTTACCTCTGGGAGAGATTGGTTTTTTCAGGTTTTTTCAAGATGCAAAGCAAGAGTACAGCCTTGACCCAGATGTCTGTACTGGGGCAGCCACTAGAATTCATTACAACACTTTCTATGTCCATTTATCTGGCTTTCTTCTCAAGGGAACTCATCCCAGGTGCTCTCTCCCTGTGTGGAAGATCAGCTCATCCAGGCAAGAGATTAGAGTTACAGCAAGAATATTTGATTAACTGAACATGACAGAAGAAATAGGTGTGGTACTGAATAGTGGGTACTACAGAACCAAATACCTGGACCCTGAATTGTAACTGTATGTATGTTACATATAAACGTCTTTTAGCATGTATATATGCATATACAGCTGTAGCAATATATATATATTTCAGATGTATTGTAGGCACATAGCCTGTTTTTTGTTATCTTCTGTTACTTTATAGTATTTGTATTTTCAAGAAAGTAAGGAATTTAGTTTCCTGAACTGAGCCCATCACCTAGGATTACTTATGAAAGTGTTGATTTCACACCTAAGAAACCAAAAGAATGAAACTCATGTTATTGGGAAAAGAAACATGTTCATTTTCTGGGAACTGTGGTACTTATTTTTTGTAGGGAGATGAAAAGATAAAGACCTCATAATTTCAGAGCTTGAGCCTATTTCTACCACTTGACCTTTCTAGGGGGTGGATTTAATCATATTTGCCTGAATTGTTTTTGTTTGCAGTTAGTGCTGGGTGCTGTGAGAGATGGCGTGCTGGAAACCATAACGTGGGATTTGTCCACTATAACACTTTGGATTGACCTTAATGCTTCAAGCTTAATGAACATCACCCTAAAACTTAATGAACATCACCTGAACATCACCTCCCATGAATCTTACTGATATGTTTGGATTCTAAGGGAACTGCAAAGTTTCTTATTTTCTTTTGTTAAGTTGCCTGTGCCAGCAAGGGTTTTAAATTGCAGAATTTTAGGATTCGCTTTGAGTACGTGAACTTTCCACATACTGAGAAGACATATGATGTAGCTGCAGAATTCATCCGTACATCAGTGGAAATATGTGTTTTGGGTTTAGAATGACAAATCAGCTTGAATTTAACTTTAGGCAAAAAAAAAAAAAAAAAAAGAAATGTTTCAAGAAAGTTGAAGGAAAGAGAAATGTTTCTTGTGAAACCAATAAAACAATTCTTAGATAGCATTTAAAGTACTTTTATTAAATTTTAGTAAGTGGGTCCTTGGTTTTATATTAGCTGAGATCAGCCTACATATATGCATTTTAACACCCTATGAAGATCATCACCTGATTTTGAAAGGGCAGCATTTATCCTATTTTTAGATAGGCTTTGTTTCCTTAACATCCCTGAAGATATGATCATGTAATACTGGTTGTCCTGTATGCCAGAGTTGTGTTATCGTTCCCAGTTCTTTCCTTACATCTTTTTCTTGTGCCTAGATTCTTATTTGGAAGAAAAATGTCCACGCATTTATAAAAGTATAGCCCTGAAAATGGTTAGTGACTGCATGTAGTCTCCATTTTTATCCTGCAAAGGGTAAGTAGAAATCCTTTGTGTGTGTGTTATGTATGTTAATGCTTTGGACTATTGCTTAGCACTTCAGAATAGTTCCTCACTTATTTTCTCCAGCCAACTACTTGTAGATCTTTGCAGATTTTAGAGCTAAAAAAAGCCTGCAAAACTGTAAACATGTTAAGTCATGTGAGAATCTATCAATCTAGTACATCTTGGAAATGAAAACCACATTTTGAAGGAAAATGATAAATGAGAAGACAGTGTGAAGCTAAACTTAAGATTGCACTTGAGGCTTACTCAGACCTTTCTTGGCAAGCGCTTAGGTCTTTTCTTCTGCTGTTCCATATCTGTGGTGCCAGCTGTGTGGGCAATGTGAATCCTATGTTGCATGTTCCGCCTGTAGGTTGGCATTCTTTGTAGAGAAAATTGTTAGAACTAAAAGGGTTGAGGCAGAGTTACTGACTTGCCTTCTAGGGGCAAGGGAGAACTTTCTCGTGTGTCTGCCCGGTTTGAGAAATAACTGCTTGGGAATGGAAGGGTGGATTAGAAACACAGAAGAAAAGTCCGCACATCATGGGGAAGGTTTTAAGTAACTGCCTCTGGAAAACACAAGTTAAACCATGTATCATCTCATCTTTCTCACTAGCTCTTTCCGTCTCCCTGAATCTCTCTACTTCCCTTTAGTTTCTTTGCTCATTTTATTATTAGGCACATTTACGGGAATCAGTATTTATGGTCTCCTTTTGCTGATAAATGTTAAGGAATATGACTTAAACTGGAGAATACACAGCAGGAGATGATGAGCTCTTAATCAACAAATATCCTGTTTTCATGCAAATATTCTTAGTAACGCAAACAAAACAAAGCAGAGGAAGAAATGCAGCCAAAGTGTTATACAAGCTGTATTACAATGAAATAGAAGGAATTTCAGAATTTTCCAGAGGGCAAAAAGAGTTTCAAGTTATCCTTCACACTTTTCCAATTCATTCCTTCAGATGGTTTCAACCCATAATGTTGGATGGAGGGTTGGAAAAGGAGAATTGGAATAATGACAAAGTAACCTGAGAACTTTGCAAAATTCTCTGTGCCTGTCTTGTTCCATATCTTCTCCTCAGTGAGAGGCTCTGACCTTAGAACTTGGCAGACTATATTGCATAAGGATTTTTGAGTTTAAAGAAATTTCTAAGGTCATGTTGTTGTGCTCATTCTGGTGAAAATACTGTCTTCCTCCACAACCATAAACAGGATCTTATCTGCAAAAAGTATTAGTCTTTATTAAGTGGCATTAACATTGTGCTTAACATTTATCAATATTAACCTGTTGGAATGAAACATAAAAGCTTTACTGGTGGTGTAATAGTGGCATGAAATTTGGGGAGTGATTAATGAGAAAGGAAAATCTAGATCATATGGTCATCTGGATGCAGCAAATAGCATATCTGAATATGGCCAAATACTTCTTACATCCACTAGCCAAGGGGACAGCTCTAATTACAGGAGAGGGGTCTCCAACTTGGAAAGAGTGAACAAAGAATTGGGAATTGAAATGGATAATACCTGATTGCTACCTTCTGGACTACTGCTGTGGCCAAAAGAGCTGATGTGATCCTTATGCAAATAAGCAAAGGAATCTCAAAGTCTTGATGCAGTAGCTGTTGGGCTTTTAGTGTGCCCAAACATCAAGAATTCAGGTTGGATGGTCAAAAGCTGATCAGAAAGCAAATGTCAGGATCAAGAAGGGATTGGAAAAGATGTATGTATTTATATTGTATCTATATTTATGTATATAAATGTATGTATTTATATTGTATTTATATTGCCTATGAGAAGCTTAATGCTTCCCTCAGTCTTTGCTGATGCATATTTCTAAGGTGAATAAAACTTGAAAAGTGGGGTCACCAGTCCAGGAGAGAAAGCTGTCAGAAGATCCAATGACTGCAGGTTGAGACCTGGAGAAATTTAGATTAGTAAGAAAACACACATTTTTAGTTACCTTTAGAACAATTTTCTGAGGGTTGTTGTAGAGTCTACCACACTTCCAGTTTTTATATCACAACCCAAATTGTTCACGTTCATGCAAAATCTATTTTTAGTTCTTTGCATCAGCTGCACCACAGAATAAAATTAGTGTTAGTTTTTGCACACTTTGGATCAAGTAACTTTGAGACAGATTTTCAGCCCAAATTAATTCCTGAACTTTTGTGGATACTTTTGTATCTCGTTCATGGCTCAAATGAAAGCCTAGTTCATGAAGATACTAGAATTTTAGAAACAGTAATTTATATAGCCAAGACTTGCAGCTGGCTCCAAACCTTCTATTATGTTGAAACAATATTTGACTTCTGCTGTCTTTACATTTCGGTGAAGTCCAGATTTGAACTTCACAGCTTCAAAGCTTCTGCTTTTTTCTTTGCTACACTCATGGGATTGCAAGCATATGCCATGTGCACTGATGTATAAATGCCACATAGTTATCTACTTTGGAAGGGGATAAGGTTTTCTATCTGCTGAAACGATGCAATACATTTACCAGTTTATTTCTAAAACATCTGTACCACCCTTGGAAGCAGTATAGGTATAACTCACTGATGATTTTAGATCATTACAACATCATCATCTTCTTTCTTACTTTTACTAGCTTTCATTTATACTCATAGAGGCAACTGTCTCTAAAAATAATTTCTTGGAAATTTATGTTGGCAGCTAGACTAAAATTTTTCTGACAATACCATGGTGAGAACTTCGCATAGAAGAGTTTAGCGGTGTGGTCCAGGTAGTTCTAAGTGTAGCCAAACTGTTCAGAGGCTTGAAGCTGAGGTACAAACTTGAGTAATCTGAAGCATGCCCATTACAAGCAATTTGAAAGTGAACGAACAGCCATCCTGACAGTCACAAACCCAGATTCTTCTCCCTCATTTGGGCACTCTGTCCTCTGAAATTTGTCATATTTCTAATGTTAGAGATTAAATTGTTTGACTTCCCTTTATCTCGAGAAAATGGCTATGACTAATACAGGCTGGGCCAACAAGTCCAGGTCCTTAAAGCTGAAAGCCAATTATATGGTAGATGTTCAGTTTAGATGGCTTAGATAACATCTCCTGGGTAGCCTCCTTTGCTGAGGGTGCCAGGGCCTCACAATGAGCTTCAGACCTCATGGTAGGAGACAGAATGTCACAACTACATGATACCTTAAATTTCCTTGGTGTCCTCTTGTCATTTAGGTGACATTTAGCCAGTGTTTGCTTCACTGACCTACTGATAAGTATTTTAGCTCAAGTTCTTGAAGTGAAGATTGATACCTCAGAAAAATTTCTTGATGTTACACCATCAGGTACCAGCAGTCATCAAAAACTTCTTGGAAAGTTTTTGAATTTTGGCAGTTTTGAATTTATCAAAGTAAACTGACTTCTAAAGTTTCAAGACAGACTGAATTGGGAAAAGGTTCCTTTTAGCAATTGTAATAATTTGATACACTTCCTTTATATATTTCCTGACACAGTCTTGGTGATTTTGTTTTCTTATTATCTGTTATTGACATATATCAATTTGTATTATATAATTCCACTTGAAGGATCAGTACTGTTTCCTATGTGGCATGAGAAGACAGTGAATTTTGATTGCCAGATACAACAGTACATCCAGTAGAAAAATGTTGTCATATAGCACATTCAACATCACTGTCTTCCATATTGGGCTGAAAAATCTTTTAATGATTTCAGTTTTTAAATACTGCCAGGACTACTATGGGCATTGCATGCTTTCAAAAATTAAAATAAACCACATAATTTCAAGTTAACCGAAATTTTAATCATATAAACATTTGATTAGGAATGAGTAAAACAAGAATAAAAAAAAAATGTAAAGCATATGTCACACAGTTTATGTAACCTGATCTGTAATAGATTTAATTTCTATGCAGAGGTTTATATAAAACTGTATGAACTGATTTAAAGGTACATTATGCACTTTGAAATTTGGTGACAATGCAAGTAACACCCTGATATTTCTGTATTAATAGAGCTTGTATTACAAGTGTCAGGTGCCAAGGATTCTTAATTTTTCATTTCAGTGTGTTCCCACAGTTCTCCTACATATTAGTATTCGACCTGCTCTTGTGAAGGAAAAACTCTGCCCTTGGCATGTATGTCCTGTTCCCTCTGGCAGAGGACGGTGTTGGCACAGCAGTTTACCCTTCCTCTCTTGACAACACTTATGTTGAAGTCTTCTAGCCCTTGAGCTGCTCTGTGGGGCACAGGATAGCTCAATATCTGGTGAACTTTTTGAAACCACATGATGGAATTAGATAGACAACCTCTGCTGAAGTCCTAACAACAAATGAGTGCTGCTTTCCACTTTTGTAAATAATTCCCCGAACACTGACCTTTGCAATAAAATCTCAGATGAAATGCTGCATACACGTTCTCCAAACCATTCTAAAACATTTAAAATAAGGTGTTTTGTTTTAATTTTAGATCATCATCTTAAGTGGACCAAAATTTCCTGAAGCTGAATTTCCCAAAATTTTGGATTTTGCCCCCCAAATATTTATACCAGAAGAGATGCATTCAGTACTTGTTTCCTATCCTTTCAAAAATGTCATTTTCTTCTGGTAACTTGGAAACACATTCCAGAATATTTTGTCCAAATATAAGATGGTAAATTTGACCCTCAGAATATGCATTTCAGTGTAATTTTCGTGCAACAGCTTTTGTCATTTGGTATAATGGCTTCTGGACCTAACACTTGGAACCCAAGACTGATCTCATTGTCAGCGACGGAAAATGTACATAGTTCTCTTGAAAACAGATGAAGATCTAAAGTGGCCTTTTGGTGAAAAGCTGCCTGTTTTGGAGATCAGTATTTTTTCAGGGTTGTGAGGTATTCTGCTAGCATTTAATTTCTGTTTGGGGAATCTGTAATCTTGTTGTTTTGCTTGATCTGCTTTCTCTTAGAGCTATTATACTGACTCCCCAGAGCCCATTCAGATGCTTTCAGGACTACTTTTTCAATATTTTACTTGTTAAGATGATGGTCTTGCATGATCACAAGACCTGTGAGGGCTAACGTTCAGGAATGCAGACCAGTTTGAGTGGATTTTGATTATTAACTAATGTCTAATACCTCACTCTTTCCTCACCCTGCTTTCTGAATATGTCACACCCCACCCCGCCCCTCCACCCCCCCCCAACATTATTTGGAATCTTATGATATGCTGTTGCTGCTTGCTGAATGTTTTTCTGCTGTCAAGGTCACCCCAACATGCTCTGCTCCATGTCTTGATTGAAGCTGAATATGTTTGGAGAAAGAAGGAAAAGCAAAATTATCGTCAGTTTTTGGAGCCTTATGTTCTATATTTTAACATTAGATCTTAAGCCTTCAAACACACCAAAGCTTTTGTACAATCTGCTCTTTATTTATTATTCCTGTAGCTCTTCTGCAATCCCTGACTCCCTTTCACCTCTCCAGAATGAACACAGTTGTTAATTTTTGAATAATTGTCCTTCCCTCCTCACTGGTATTCTCAGTGAGCTTCCAGGCATCAAATTAAAATTTCTTATACTTGATTTGGAGATTCTGGTTGTTTGTTTCTTTTTTCAAAGGAACCATCTTCCTTTTTTCCATCACTATGTGAACCTCGACTGTGCATTTAATATCTTCTCTTGCCAGAGCTTCTCCAGAAGGATACTTATCTTCCCTTCCCTTAGAACATTTTTTTTGAAAACTCCTCTGTAATATCTGTATGAGAATACTGAATGTGGTACACCAGCAGCCAACATTTTCTTACTTATTGAGAGTTATTCAGAAAAATATGAATCTTCATGTCATATTTGTCCATTGTAGCTGCACTTATATTATTGCTTTTTAGTACTGATGGATGTTCTGATCTTGTGTCTGTTAAAGAAGATATAGGACTTGAAGAGGAAGAGGCAAAGACAATAAGGAGTCATTTTCCTGTGTGAAGAATGATTAAGTGTATATAGTTCTGCAGATGATTCAGGAGACAACAAGATAAAGATGAATCTGATGGAGAAGAAAGCAAAAGCGGCAAAGATTGCTTGTTGTCTCTTCTAATGTAAGAACTACGGCTTTAAATGCAACTGGCCAGCAGCAAGCTCAAGACCATCCAAAGGGAGTAGCTTCACATAAAGGATTACTCTGGCCTGGGATACTCTAGAGGCTTAAAATCCATGTGGCTTTGAAAAGGAATTAAGTAAACTCATTGAAAAAAAAAAGAGACACTCTGCACTGATTGGATTTTGATCAGGAAGATCCTGTTTTCCATCTCACTGAGGACTGTGAGAGTGCATTGGAGGAATTCTTGCTTCATGCTTCCTTAGGTATCTGCTCATGGCTACCAGAGGAGACAAGATGATGGGTTAGAAGAGAGTATTAGTCTAACCCAATTTGTGCCTTGCCCAGAGAAATTTACTTCTCTTGCTTCCTCTGTTGCTGAATTTTAAAATATCCAAATAGCTTAAACCCAACTTTGCTAACAGGCTCTAACTTACCCTGCCTAATTCTTGTTCTCTGTAAAGTTCTTAGACAACCTTGTAGTTTACACTACTTGTACTGTTGGTTGCCCCTAAAGGAATGCATAAACATTTGGTCGCCTTCCCTTCTCTGCTCCCACACATTTCCATTGGGCAATTTCTCCTGCCTGTTGTTGCTGTTTCTATCCTTGGTATTTGGCTACACAGGCCCAGTTGCACTCCTGATTCCTCTTGAAAAATGTCTTCACTTCTTAGTCTCTAGCTGGTCTCCATTCTCACACTTCCAGTCTCCGCATCCAGTCACATCTTCCCTCCTTCAGATTTTAGCCAAAGTGTCACAGAGAATAAAAGTGTCACTACAATTCTTTAATTGCAGGAAATACTTTGCTCAACTGCATGTTACAGTGCACTGCGAAGTCTTCAGGGAAATTCGCAGTTCAATTCCAACTTCCAATTCATTCTGGACTTGCTTAAACAGCATTTGTTTTTCTTGGTAGGAATCTGGGTGGGCCAAGTATAGGCAGATTTTTTTATAGGTGTAGTTGTAAGACTATCCTTGACACATTACAACTTTCCTGCCTGATACCAGACTTTGTTTCATAGCCAAATTAATAAAGAAAGCTTATTAATACATTATTTTTTTCAGCAGGAGCAAAAATCCTGTGTTCTCCCCTGCCTTCTTCTTAGAAATAGGTAAATGCTTTTGGCTGAATCATCTAGAATAAGTCTTGTGAAGCAGACCCCCTGCTTTGGGAATCAGCAACCTAAAAGTCACATTTGTCAGAGTCGTGAGAAGCACTGTCATAGGAAGTACTGAGCTGCTTTAATATTCAGCAGAGCTTCAAGTCTCACTGGTAGTGTATTACCCAGAGCAATATACTGTCTGGAGCATTGATAAAATTCTGGGTGTAACTTGGAAATTAGATAGAGCTCTATTAAACTAATTCTCTAGAAAACTTTTTTTTTCTGGTAGAGTCTGCTTCGAAAATTTTAATGACATGATGTCAGTTGCTTATAATTCTGGATAATTTGTCAACAAGGTGTTTAAAGCCCCAAATCCCAACATTGGTTGCATGCAGAGATTGTGCAGCAGAGATTGTGCAGGAGAGTTAATCAGTAGACCAAAATAACATTGCTAGATTTTTTCTTATATTCTGTTATGAATCATGTCTTTATGTCAATTAAAACCATCTGTGCATGTACATTTTCAAATGATTTATAGGCTTGCATCCTCCTCCTTCTCAAACATTCCAAGGAATCTTAACCTGGTATGTAGATATTCTTCATTTCTCCATAACTGGAAAAAAAATACTGAATTAAGTATGGCACATTCATCCCAAGGATTTTATGTGGTAGAAGATAATGAGAGCCAGTTGTGAAATCATATAATACTGGTTTAAAATTATAGGTGGAGCAGTGGCAAGGCATTTAGCTGAGGTTGCCTGAGTGTGACACAAGAGTGATGGGAGCTTATCAGAAATTCTACAGAAATTTTTTGTTTGTTTGTTTTTGTTTCCCGGAGAACTGACACAAAGTTATTTTCTTGAACCTTTGCATTTGTAATGCTGACAAAAAATTTCTTGGAAAAAGGGTGTACTCCATCAATTCTTACAGTTTATCTCCATTCAGTGATAGCAGGGAACAGATATCATTGATGCAGGCAGGGTTGCCAATGGCTTTGAGAATATATTTAATTTGAACAGGAGAATGTTTTGGGCTTGCAGTGCAAGGTTTTTGTAGTAGGGGGTTATGGGGTGACTTCTGTGGGAGCTGCTGGAGGCTTTCCCCATGCCTGATGGAGTCCGTGTCAGACGGTTCCCAGACAGACTCGCCAAGGCTGAGTCCATCGGCAGTGGTGGTAGCTCCTCTGGAATAACAGACTTAAGAGGGGAGAATAAACCATGCAACAGCAACTTCAGTCAGGGAGAGAAGTGGAACAGCTCTGCAGACACCAGGGTCAGTGGAGAAGGAGGGGCAGGAGTTCTCAGGCGCTGGAGCTGAGGTTCTCCTGCAGCCCGTGGTGCAGTCCATGATGAGGCAGCTGTGACCCTGCAGCCCAGGGAGCACCCCATGCCAGACCAAGTGGATGCTTAGAGGAAGACTGTGACCCTGTGGGAAGCCTGTGCTGGAGCAGGTTTGTTGTCAGAACTTGTGATCCCATGGGAAACCCATGCTGGCCTGCATCCTGTGGAATGGACTCACCTTGTAGAAGGTCGTGGAGAACTGTCTTCCATGGGAGGGCCACCACGTTGAGGCAGGTGAAGAGTGTGAGGAGCCTTCCTCTGATGAGCAAGGAGTGGCAGAGACAACCAGTGATGGACTGATTACAGTGTGACAGTAATTGGTGAGTGATGTCTCCCTGCCCTTATCCAAACCCATAAGCCTTTCCCAACATTTTCTCTCCCTTGTCCTGCTGAGGAGGGGAGTGATCGAGTGGCTTGGAGGGGAACGTGGTGTCCAGCCAGGGTCAACCCAGTACAGACGAAAATCAAACTTTTTCATGGGTACACCAGCCATTCCTTTTTGGTTTTAATTTTACAAACTATCTTTTGAGGTGTGGAGTATCCAAGGAGGGGGATTTTCTAATGGAAACTACTTTTACATTTTTGTTCTGGGAAGTTAATTTTTCATAAGATTCCCCCATTTGTTTTGTTTTCTAGGATTTTGTAAATTTTTTTTTATGTTGTCTTTAACCTATGAGACAATTATACATGGTTGACTCATGAATCAGCTGCTGGTATTTCAGTTATTTACACTGATGCAGTCACAACTTATGTCAAGTATGACAGATTCTTCACTAAGTGATACATAAATGGTAATCAGACTAGCAATAAGACAAGAGTTGTTTCTTTCCTTTCATCCTCTGCCTTTTAGTGTGTTGCAGAGGAAAATTCTGTGTGTTTTTCAACTTTCTGATCTTTTAGTGTCTTACCGAGGACAGGTTCTGTATGAAATCTGATAATGTAAGAATCCTTTATTTGAGTTTAAAAGAGAGGAGGAGTACAGTACAAGATTTTCACGTTTGAGTAGTTTCTGGTCACCAGAACAGGATAATCATACAGATCATAATATCAAAAAATAATGTAAAAATGTAAACTCCTGGATTTGTCCATTAAAGTAATGAATAAGGTTTCCAGCAGAAACCTAAACTGATCCATTGATGTAAGTGGAAGTTTTAAGTGCCTGTGGATACTTCCAAATTATTGTTACACTTTTTTTTTTTTTTGAAATATCTATACATTCATGAGTTATTACTTTTTAAATATTTCACTTGTCTTCATTAAGCATCCCCTGGGTGTCTTTTGTCAGTATATGCATTCTGCAAGAAGAATTTATCGCTAGGAATTTGTCCAGATTCACAATCACACTTAAGTCAGTGCTTTTATCCTTAATTTCTTTAGTCATGTGATAGGGAACCTTATGTTTGACATCATGGAGCTTAGTGAAACTTGGCCATTGAAACACTGGTTCCATTGAAAAACATCTGGAGGGAAACCAGAGTATCGTGTTAGACTACACTCAGTATATCCAGCCTCCTGGTCTTTCTCTTCATGTTCTGCCTTGCAAAAACCTGGCTATGCTTTCAGAAATGTACAAACATGAGAACAAAATGGATGCACTCCATGTTCCTAAAAATGTCATGTCTTGGCTGTGCTGAAGGTGTGTGTATGTATGCTTGCTTGGCTGCAGCAGTAACTGGGTTTTATGTTGCTCTTTATCATACTGATGCTGAAGTTAAAGACTGAAAAGCACTACAAAGACATCTGGTTCTTTTGTTATTACCTCTGCACACTTTTTCCATATAGTGCAGTTCTCATGTTTTACTTAAATAGTTCAAATGATCAGGTTTCTGTAATGTCTTTTGGACCTCTTCAATAATGTATGAAATGGCTTGCTTAAGACTAACAAATAATATTATGACATTAGGTTTTCCTTTTCCATTCACCATGTTCCAAATTAATGATTTGGTAATGTTTACATTCTTTATTTTAAAACAATCAAGGAGGTGATTGTGGTTGTGGGGGATTTTTGTTTAGTCTTTAAGAACAAGAAGAGAATGGGAAATAAAATTGATCTAAAGTTGATTCTGTTCAACGGAGTTTCTGGGTTTAGACATTTAGCTAGTGAAAAACATTGTTTAGGAACTGGTTCTGAAAAAAAATACCTGCCTTTAAAAGTATTTCTAAGAGTAATACAGTAATAAAACAGGGCAGGAAACAAGGCTAAATGGTGGGTTTTAACTTTGGTGTCACTGTGTGGCACGTCATAACTGGCAGCTCTTGGGAGATGAATTTCTTTGCTGATTCACAAAAGTTGACAATTACTCAAAATTTTGCTTTGGAATGGATAAAGCCCCACCAAATTCATGGTTTCCTTTTAACATTGTCAGTATTTATGGTGACATGTCTCTTATTTATTTGGTTGCCTGTAAATACCCAGTCAGGAATAAAGAGGTATCCTTATTCTGTGCACATCATCTAGTCCATCCCTTCTGTCTGATAACTTGGATTTTACATTCTCTCTTAAAAACTCTCAGCATATCAGTATCTTCCCTAGGAAAGGAAAAAGAGAGACTTTAATAAAACTCTTTAAACCACAGATATTGACTTTAGACGTTTTGCTTAACTCCACAGAATCTACAGAAAAGTTATCTAAATGCTACTGATCTATCAGTGTGGGATTCAGTCCAGATCCATCAGGTGTTTCTGACATAAAAAAGGCTAAAAACAGACATCTTGACTTTGAAGCCAATAGCAGCTGATGTCTTTTCACATGAGCGAGACAAACATTTCTATTCATCAGTGGCATTACAATCATCCATATGCATGTGCACGTATATGGGATTACAGGCACTAGTTCTCATGTAGCGAGTGTTGGTGGGGAGCTGGCAGCGGCCAGCTTTCACTTTCCTGTTTTTAGTGGTCCTGCTTCATCTGCTGCTCCTCAGGCTTCTCTCGTTTCCACTGGGAACAAGGCACATGGGAATAAATAGGAAGCACCAACATGTGTTTAGTTTTTTAACCAAGCAGCAAAATCACAAACTTATTGAAGTTCTCAGGAGCAGCTGAAAACATCAGGACAATATCAAGTGACTTGGAAATGCCAATACTGGAAAGTAGCACTAATTAATAGAAGTCTGAAGGCAGAATTGTTGCTCTTCCCATTGAATCAGTGACAGTTGTGTAGATGGACCATAGGCCAGAATGTGTCCTCTGTACTTTGTCAAGCTATCAATCGTGTGTGTTCTCAAGTGCAACAATTGAGGCTATTTACAGATTGAAAGCTTCAATCACAAGTAAATTTTGCATACAGCAATATGTTAACAATAATTCTAGTTTAATGTTTCTCAGCTTTATCCAGGATATTCTGTAATTAGTTGTCAATATGCTGGAAACATGGTTAGAGTAACACACCCAGAATTGCATCCATTCTGCTACAAAAGCAAATTTAATTTAAAGTGTAATGGGCCCCTACTTCTATATGTGGTCTGCCTTGAAAAGTCATGAGAGACAGAGCACAAAACAGAATAAAGAAAAATCTACTGGAGTGGAAATCTGTTGGTTCAGCTTATTGATAATCAGGAAGAATGGAGAACTGAGAGAGGGACAACATATGATGAATGCAGCTTGCTCAATGTAAAGTGAGACTTTAATCAAAGATAGTTAAACTATTGTCTACCCTTTGCATTCCTCATCAGTATTCTGCCTTATGCAGTGGGAACATCCATTAATTACAATGGAATCATTACTAGGTAAAAATTGTAACCATGGCTATGGGTGATGCACAACAACTTGCAATGCTGCTCGCGCAGCAGAGCTGCATAAAAGAGGACCAACCGCCACTTAGACATGTCATCACTGCATTCATAGCCTGATTCCTGAACTCTGTGATTAAATGCTGCTGAATGTCTTCCCCCACTATTCTCTCTCTCTTGCCTGCTTTTATTTCCTGTAAAGATTTGGACCTTTGTTCTTTGCATCTCCTGCCATGGCTCAAAATCCTGCTTCTTGGTTCTTTCAACCTGCCACGTCCAATAATCATGCACAGAAAATGCTTATGCAAGCCAGTTGGCTTAGATTTCTGTCTTAAGGGAAGAGTGCATCTGTTTTTTGGATTAAATCATGCTTATAAAGTCGTGCTTATTCAGTTGACAGAAAAAAAATGCATAATTTAAAGCTTTCATTTGCTCTTGTGCTAAAAGATTTCAGAGCCTCAATTCACCCTCATTTTATCCTTCTAGAGCAATACAAAATTAGAGTTCATTATGGTGATCCAATCTCTCCTTTTGTCTTGATTGCAGACACATTAAGCTCTTTGCCAGAGATGTCGACTTTCCTGAACAAGCCTTTCAAGTCTTGCAAGCTATCTGCTGTTTTCCCAGTGGGCTAATTAGTGTGGATTAATGCCCACTAGATATACCCCAGGGATGAGCCAAAAGCTGAAGGGGAAGGTAAATTGCCCTGCCAAAAACTTACACCTTTGCAAAGACTACTGCTCTGAGACACAAGGTAAGAAGCTGAAGGAGGGCAGGGTACAGTTCCAAAAGAGATTCTGTTCTCTGGCAAGACAACACCCTAAATGTGGAAGATGAGCTCACGATTAGAACTGTTGATTTTTTGGTGGGCTCACTCCAATAGCATTTGTTTTGTGATTAAAATGCAGACAAATTTAAAAATAAAGCATGGTTTTGAATACAAAATGTTTATTTAGAAAACCATCAAAATGGAAATGTCCTCTTCAGAGAATAGCAGAAAGAGATTTTAGGTTTCTGACCAAAGGAATTAAGAAAAACCATAATTGTTTTGTGATTATTTCTTAACGAGACTCTATTATTTCCTTCAGGCCAAGTTTGGCTATAAAAGTTTGATTCGCATCTCTTCTCAACAATGAGACTTTTTGGAGAGACCTTCACAGTAACTCTTCTAAAAGATACCTGTAAGGATCCTGTTCTTTCAAATGGTGAGTAAGCCATGGTGAGACTTAGTTGTCATTTAGACTGTCTTCATGGACAGCACAGAAAAAAGGAGCATCTAGGATACAACTAATCTCTGCTTAAAATAGGTCAGATTTGTAATCTGGAAGTGTTTATTTCCTCTATTGGCTAAATAGTTTTATTTGGCTAAATAGTTTTATTGGCTAAATAAGTTCTGATGGTTCTTTCAAAACAGATGTGTATACAGTTACATTTGAGATGAGAAGACTCTTGCTTTTAAATAACTTTGAGGCTTTCTCAGTTTCAGAAACAAGCAAAGTCATAGAAGGAAAGGTCAAAGTTAAATTGGCCACACACTTGGGAAAAGCCAGTGGCGTCTTGTGAAAAGAGTGTGAGAAATCCCTGTGTTCTGTGAGTAAGCAGAGACTGAAAAGATCTGAGCTGCTCTTCTATGGGACTTGCATCTCTTGCATTAACTCCAGCAACAAGTTTGGCAACTTGGTTCTCAGAAATAAGAATGAAAGCTACCTTGTGTATAACTGGAAAAAATATTCAGGGTCTTAGGCTGTATTTCAAATAGAATTAGTGGAATAATTTGGTAATTACTAAAAATTGTCCAGAATTATTACATTATGCTCAATAAAGAGCAACTAGCAAAATAGTTGGAGAAAGCTTTTTTCCACATTCCCCTCAAACGCCTGTAACGGATTGAACTACCCAAGAAACCAAGGAAGGTTTTGACAGAACAAAAGGAGAATTTTCTCAGTTGCAATAGGTATATTTGTCTTCAGGAGGTAACCTAAAGATGGACAACACCTTGGTTTGTATACGCTTTTGACAGCATGCAGCTTTGACTGAAACATAGTGACAGGTAGGTATGCACTGGGGTTTACAAAACAGTGGGTATAATACAGATGTGAGAAGGTTAAGCTTCCAGACTTGCAGGATCTTGCCCACTGCGCCTTTGCTGCTGCAGATTCACTGAACTTTTCTTCTGACAGTCTGGCTCCCACCCCAGTCCCGAGGTCTGTACCTGTCATGGGAAAAGATTCATTATCCCATGATGCGCAGTAGCTGTGGGATTCCTCTGTGCGGCCTCAGCATCCTGTCTTGAAGTGTGAGTGCTGCAGTGGTTAAAAACTGTAAGCTGGGCCTCTGCTATTGTGAGTGGTTTATGAAGAGAACAGTGTCTGTTATGTTTTTAGAGTTTGTTTTGGACACTCAAGAACCTCTTAATTTGGAAATTCCCTCAGTGGTGGTATTTTTACTTTTTTTCCCTGTCCTAGTGATTTTAAATGGTGGTAGTTAAAAGGAAAAAAAAGAAAAGTGGTCATTGTTTATAAGGTGTATAGAGCCAATCATCATGTTAATTATATGTCACAGGATAATGAATAATCCTGCACTTCTATCATGTGGGGAATAACCTGGGGTTCGTCAGATGGAGCTTTGTGTTTTAAATGAACACCCCCAAACAAAACTTTGCGCCACTCCAATTATGTGAAGACAGACTCTGGTTCAATGCGTTCTTAAGTCTTAAAGCTTTACAGCTGTGGGAACAGCAGTTAGACACACACTGTTCTGCAAACACCAGAAGTCTAAGCTAAAATGCAAAGCATACATTTTGTATTGCTGATTGGCTTTGTAGTATTCATCCACATGCTCCAAGTGCCGAGTAGTGGTGAGAAGGCAAGTTTAAAAAAAAATCTTCAGAACTGAAAAACTGCTATGATTATAATGTATTATTGTATAATTGCCTAATTTTGCAACTTTGGAGAGTGTTTATGTTCTCAGAATTAATTAGTGTGGAGTGTAATTGCTTTTAAAAACGTCATTCCTCTCAAAACTATGTGGTTAGAAATGTATGCCTCAATGAATGCACACTTAATTATTATTGAATATAAAACTTTATTGTTCATTACTCGGAAAATTGCAGTTGAGGCATTTCACAGCTTCAAGAACAATTATTATCCCTAATTCAATTATGGTATGATTTTTTCATGGGGCAGTAAATTGAAATAATTTTTATTTGAAATACATTCAGAAAAATATTCATGCAAAAGATAAGTGAAGTCAGTGATTTTGGGAGTGGGGGGTGGGAAACCAGATGACAATTTATAGAAAAGCAGGACAACAAAAAAAGAGCTTAAAGTGCATTTCTCGAAAAATACTTATTACTGTAGAGGGGGAAAATGCAGCCCCCAAACCCTGGACCTGGTAAGGTTAGTTTTGTATCTTGCTGAAGAGCCTACTAATAGTGGAGCTTGGTGTTCACCCTTTTCCTTTCTACTAAACTATATACAAGTGAAGTTGTGATTTCAGATGCACACATATGGAGGGAAGTGACAATGCTCTTGCATCATCAGTTACATGAGCAGTGGTGTTTAGGATTATGTGGAGTCCCATGACTGCTTATTCCTCTCTCCAAATGCAGTAGAGAGTGGAGCCCTTAGTGGTTGG
The DNA here is from genome assembly GCA_013399695.1 of Formicarius rufipectus. Lineage (NCBI taxonomy): Eukaryota > Metazoa > Chordata > Aves > Passeriformes > Formicariidae > Formicarius > Formicarius rufipectus. The sequence continues at coordinate 1,813,906 of VXAU01002356.1, read as the reverse complement.
ATTGGTGCACACAGATCTTTATGCAGCTTACAGCCCCAAGCCAGCCAGCCTGTGTTTCCCCACAGCCAGGAGCTGGGGACAGGCTGGGCAAGGTGCTCCATAAGCAGCTGCTGTGTTTGTTGTCTGCTTCTAGTTGTCTTTGTGCTACAGAAGAGAGATCTCTCCAGTTCTGAATGTGGCCTCTGTGATCTCTGAGGTGTTTCCTATTGAGTCCCAGTCTCCCTGTGATGGCTGTTGGCAGCTAGCTGGGCTCTTGGCAGGAGCAGGGCATTTGTTCCTTCTGGTGATGGACGATCTGTGTGTGCCTCCGTCTCGGTCTGCTCTGTGTTTTCCCTCCTGGAGGACTACTGGACCAGAGGAAGATTTTCACACTGCTGCCCGCCTGACTTCTGAGAGATGTGAGATGTCCTGCCAGCTCCTCAGTTAGATGAAATGGCAACTTGCTTTGGGCCACGTTTTGGATCTGAACTCCAGATTGTCGTATTGTCCCCGTTGTAGATACTGAATCACAGAACAGTTTAGACTGGAAAAGACCTCTAAGATCATTGAGCTCAACTGTTCTGTCTCTATTTGAAGTAATGATAACTCCTGAGGCCTCAGATCAGTTTGTTTTTCCTTCTTTCTTGGCCTAACTAAGCTCTTTACACTTCTGCAATTCCCTGCAATTCCCCAGATCCTCTAATGTCAGCTCCTGACATTGACACCATTCATTTTCCTGCCTTTCAGTTAATTAAAAATGTCAGTAGGTGGTGACCAAAGCTTCCTTGGTACCGTCTTACACTGGATAATAAGAAATGTATGGATTACAACCTATAGCATTTTCAGTAAGTGGTTTATTATTTTGGCATAGTTTTGCAGCAACCTGTTTTGATGATGTGGAGCAGAAATTGCTTGTCTAAACCCAGTTTTTGCTGCAAAATACTTGTCATCACACTCCACCAATTGGAACCCATGCCATCAAATTTAACATCCTTAGGAAGAACTGGATTCATGCATGAGGTAGGTAAAGTATTCAGTACCAACCCAAGTGAATTAGAACTACAGTCTAGAGCTTCTGCCCAAACCACTTCTGCCCAAGGTGAGCTGGTTGGCCAGCTTTGCTGCACTGACTTAACTTTTCCTATTCCATGAATATGATCTGGCTTATGTTTCTGGCATGGAAAAGAAGCCTTGGCAGTCTCTTTGCTATTGCTGCTCATTTGAGTCCAAAATGAGTGTTGCTAGTCCTCTCTGTCCATTTTCTTCAATCCCTAAATGACCCATAGAATTTGTCTCTAATATTTCTTAAGCAAAGCAGTTTTCCTTCAAAAATGAGCCAATGAGTAACTTAAATCACTTTGGTACAGTTTTGTCAGTCTTTGTTAAGTTGCTCTTTGTGAGAAAACAAAGTAAATATCAATGGAAATGTATTTAATTATGATTTTAAAAGTGCAGATATGGTTTTGGTTTGCCTCAGTTATTCATGGTTGTTGTACCCAGTCTCAGTTAAATATCGTATAAACCAGAAATATGTAAATGGATAAAGCCTGTTTTATATTTACCACCTAACACCAAGTTGGTGTTCACCAAATGAATATACTTTTCAGCACAAATTTCAGAAGAAAACCATTTAGTTAGGAACGACATTTTTTTCTTTGTGTTTTTTTTTGTTTAATGTGGGTGAAACTTGAAGGTGGCATGGAACATAAAGACACATTATTAGTTCTAGGGAACTAGATTACATTTCCACTCTAACTCACCACTTTTAATAAGCTTGTGCTATGCAGAAAGCTGGATACATATCCTTCATACATATCTGCATAAAAGATGTTTTAACACCCTTACTCAAAAAGGAAAAAAAAAAAGCATAAGAATTTTTCATGCTATAATCATCCACAGAAGTCAACAACAAAACCCCATGAGCTCTTTCTGCGCAGTCTGTGGTAAAAGTGTGAGACAGTTCACTAATGTAATCATCCCGACTCCATCTCTGGAAACTCTGCATGTAGCTGAGTCACATTTCTGCATTGTCCCGTAGGATATGGCTCTCATGGAACCTCAGTGGTTAATTCAGCCCTTTTAAGGCCTCTCAGTAGTTTCTCTTCCTCTTACAAACATCTTGGTGCATTTGCTGGTGCCTCACATTTGGACTGACACCCTCATGCTTAGTGATGCAAAATTCCTTCCTGCTGTGGCCTCACTCTTGTGCTTCTTGGATAACCACTGGCTCTGGAACATCCTAAATGGTCAAAAGTTTCCAGAACAGCAGCACAGGGAAACATAATTATAACCATTTTCCTATTTATGCTGGCAAATTGGCAACTTGTCATGGTCTGGATCACAGCAGTTTTGAGTGGAGACGAGCCTCATAAATTGCATTCTATATTTCTTTTTCCAAAACCCCTTCAAAGTTGATTTTATGATACACTTATATGTTAAACATCATGACCTTTCAGCTGCTCCTGCTTGAATATGGCAGCTTTCCAGAACATGTGAGTGTGTTCTAGAAATTTCTTTTAAAATTTGCTAGAAGAAAGTGAAGGTTTAGGGGGGCCAAAAGCAAAGGCTAAATTTAACTGGCACTGAAGTTTCCAGGGAGAACAGACTTTTATAACATAAACAATGTGACAGAGAAAGGTATTTCTGCTTAATTCTTAATTTTGAGGAAAATCTGTGTCATAACAGATACAGAAATTAAATTAACATCTTAAAATCTGCCTCAATGAAAACATTAAATATGCAGATATTCAAAACATAAACGGGATGTTTTTGTAGAAAAAGAAAAATAAAATCACCTTTTTTTGATGAGCGAAACTCACAATAACACCCTGAAGCATTTGGAAATATCTGATAGTTAATACTGAAGATTTAGGTACTTCCATATGGGAGTGCAGTATGCTTTTTTTCGGATGGGAAGAATTGAAATTCTTTGAGAAAGCCTGGTTGTCCTTTTTGGAGATTAGGGATGACGTAAGTAAAGTGTAAATTTGGTGAGATTTATCCTTTCTAAAAATCAATTGCATAAAACTGTCTCTGTGTTTTGCCTTTCTTTTTGTAAATATCCAAAGTAGGAAGTTATTACTAATTTCAGGGAATACTTTCAAGGCAGACTGAGGTATCAGGCACAAAAAAGTGCTGGTATGTTACCTCTTCCAGGTGTAAGAAGAAACACATAAGTGCCACTAAACCTTTTGCTGATTTTTAGTGCTTATAAGTTTTACTTCCCAGCTATCTTTGAAAAGCAGGACTCCATACTAAAAGAAGTGTTTTGACAAAAACGTCAGTGTTTTTTTTTTTGTGTTTTTTTTTTTTTGTTTGTTTGTTTGTTTGGTTTTTGTTTGATTGGGGTTTTTTTTTGTTTGTTTGTTTTTGTTTTTTTTTTTTCTCTCATAGGGATTTGCACTGTATTCTCCTTCTCTGTGTCTTTCAGTGTCTACATGTGTCCATGTGAAGTGTAGAATTAAAAAGGAAAGGGGACACGGGTTAAAGCATACCTAAATCTCCTCTGTAAATTGGAAAGGTTATTTACACCACATTATGGGTTTCTCAAAGCTTTGTTAAAATGAGCATTTCAGTGGAAAGTTGCAGAAAAAAAAGCTGCATCCCATTTGAGACTGGATTAATGCTGACCTAGATTAATGCTCTTTGGAAATCCCTTTAGAATATCTCTTTTCTAATTGTAGCCCTTTGTTTGAAAAAATTGTTTTTGCAGATATGGCCAAGCCTCAAAAGTGTTTCTTGATTCCAACTAGTCACAAAACTGACTGTTTCACTGTTTCTGGCCAAGCACATACCTACACCAGGATAATGCATATGTACTGAGTGTGAGAATGTTGCAATCTTGTATGTGTAGAAACAGAGCCAGGTGTGTCTACTCAGCATCTTGTCACAAGACAAAAGGCAAGTCTTTTTGCTAAGCTACTGAAATCAAGGATCACTTTTTTAAAAATCACCATTATGAAATCATTCATAAAGTTAAACTTATCTACTGGGGAGATTGCCTTTCAGTAACCTCTTCCTCCATTTGTTCTTTATAAAAATAGAGCAGGACAAATATTTATACCTGTGCTAAAAGTGCTGGTGAAAACATTGTGAAATTTGGACTAAAATGAATATTGGCATGTTTAACATAACATTTACATATGAAACACAGGCCATGGACCTCTAATATTTTTAACTGCACACATTTAACTGCAGGAAAATTCTTCCTTTGGATGTACTAGCCCAAGCTTTGTTTTAAAATGGTTGCATTCGATATGTATTTAATTCTGATGTCTTGGTCTTGATGAAACATCTACTCTGTAAAACTGAACACGAAGATGTTTATTTTCATATTATTTGCCCACATGGTCTTTCCTTTATTTAAAAAGTCTTCCTGTGAAACCTGAATGCTGGAATAGGGGTTGCTCTGCCATTGTATTGTCCTGAATCTTTCCTGTGGTCTGAGAAAAGCAAGGGATGAAGGAGGGGCAGTGTACCCCGGTGAGCTGTTGCCTTTAGGAGTCATATTGGTCGAACAAGAGACTGCTCAGGTTGAGATTGTCTTGAATCTGGGACACTGTTATTGCTAAAGACATGATCTCAAGAGGACATTTATTCAAAAGAAAAGATGTACAACGATTTCCAGAAGAGTAATGTGGACTTTCCTTGGTTTTGCTCTGGTGGTAGGAACATTTCTGTCTGTTGTTTTCAGAGTGGAAAAAGAGTGCGTTTGTTTCATCTACTGCAACGTGATAAGAGACTTTATGTAAAAAACTGCTTTTCTTTATGCAATATAAAAAGGGAAATCTCTACCCATTTTGTAACCAAGTGTTCCCCTGGAGCCTGGAATAGGTTTCTGCCTTCAAAGATGCATTATTGTGCTCTTTAATATAGAGAGCTATTAGAGAGAAATCCTTAATCATCCCCTCAAACAGTTTTTATCTGACTCGGTTTGTTTTAGATCAACAACGCTCAGACAAATGCATCAAAGCTTTGGTGTTTGGGTCACATACTGTATTACATGATGCATTTTTATATTTTGATTCTTTTCTTAAGTTAAAAGTTCTGAAACATGTTACTAATTTCAAATCCTCATGTACCATTATCTCTTCTTTTATTTTTTTTTTCCTTTTGCCAACATTTTAGCCTGCTTTACAGAGTCAATATGGTAAAGCTGTTTCGTTCTGGAAGTGGCTGCATTAGTTATAGTAGAAGGGATAGAGTGTAGACACATTGCAGGTGTTTATTAGATGATGCCATTTTAAAATACCCAAACACTCTACTACTGCTTGACCTCAGGTAGCACCTGTGGACCTCTGTTGTGGATGAATTTTTATTTTACTCCATATCTGAGTAACACCTTTTACATTTGTAATTTCTGTTCATAAATTGAGTCTGAATTTAGAAATGAGTAATATGTAAAGTTGTACACTTGGGGTTTTCATATGTCGGTTTTATTTATTTAGCCTTCAGACTTGCAAAAGTAACAAGCTCTTGGAATATTCTTATTTATAAAATGTTTTTTTTTTGATAACAGATTACTACATCAAATGAGTGAATAGTAGATGTAGTTCAGTATCTCAGAATTGTTCAGCATAACTGACTTAGACTTTATAGGTAAAGTCAGTTATATACTTGATTTGCCTTGGGAATCAAGGCACTGTGAGAACACTTTACTTCCTTAGTATTTTCTATCAACTTACTACCTGCCTCTCCTTTGGGACCACCACTGGTAACACTTGTGGTCTAGGGGGTACAAATGCAAGAAGGGAAACAAGTTTATACTACAAAATATTTCCCCCCTCCCCAAATGATTAATCACTACTACACTTCAGGGCTCGTATCTGTTGTCATTTTCTGCATGTTAAAGCAGTTACTGCAATTGATGGCATGCTGTCTTTATAATAGAATCCAAAGGAATTTTGAGCCGTTCATCTATTTGCATATGTTTTAAATTATCCCATGAAATTTAGCAGAGGATTGGCAATGTCTCCTTTGAGATTGTAAAGGGTTCTTTTATAGCAATTGCACAATTACTCTGGTGTCCCATGGCTTATGCACAACTGAAGGTTGATTTACCTGTTGAGGGGTACACAAAAGTGAATTTGGAGACTCTGCTTACAATGGGATCCCATTAGGTGTTTGGTCATAGTGTTTGAATCAGTCAACAGTTGAAGGAAGGATCTCTTTTCTGGAACAAGGGTGAACCAGGTCATTACCTGTCAATGGGTACAGCCTGTAACTTTCATAACTGGCTCCACAAAGGAAGTTAATAAAGTCCTAGTTATTTATTTGCTTATTTATAGTTATGATAACAGTATCACCTATGTTTTTTTTCACATCTGAAGCAATTAATTTTCACTACAGGGGTCAGGAAGGGTCAAAACCAAATGGTTACCATGGTTCCTTCTGCTGTGCCATCTGTAGGTACCAGTGAGGAATTATGTTTGGAGGAGTTATCCAGAGTGGCATTCCAGGGCAGAAATGAGCAAGGCTAAAACTGTTTCATATTTCTCACAGAGGGAAAATATGACCAAATCTTTACTGATGATCAAATGCTCTCTGACTCTATCCATCACAACAGGCACCTGAGCAATGAATATCCTTCAGTTTAGGAATCATAGACTTAAGCCTTGGTAAACCCTCATCTAAGGACTTGGACTTTCTGGCAATTCTAGGTGAAATGGAGTGGAGAAAGGCTCCAGTTTAGATCTGTTATATACATCATTCCTGGGGTTGGAAAATGCTAATTCTGCAGCCTCCATAGCATGTTAGTGTCCAAAGGTCAGCTCCCTTCTCTGAGGAGCACAGCAATAGTGGAAAGCTTTCCTGTTCCCATTGCCCCTCTGCCCATTGGTAGACATGTTGAAGGTCTTGGGTTTAACCTAGAACAACACAACAGTCTTCAAACATTTAAATTTCACGGGTCAGACAAATTCTTGTGCTGCTTTATCCTGAAAGCTCACACTGCTGAACCTGTATTTTTGTTCCTGAATCATCACAGGCATAATGGTGAGTGCACATTGCAAATCCAGTGATACGTATCTGCATGTGTTGGTGCAAGTAACTAAATATTTTCAGATTTGCTGTTCTTACTCCTCTTCTGTAAATCAAATCATATAAAGATAAGTCTGGTTATTATCTGCATGGAAAATACTTCAATCAGCTATGTCTGTAGTATGTATTTATCTGTTAATAAATACCTGTGGGTATTTTACAAAGTGTGAATTCTAAACACAAATTTGTGCTTCTATTTCAGTGTGCTATCTAAGTAAATTTCTTTTTTTTTTTTGGTATTTGTAAAGCAAATAAGTCTATATTTCTTGAGATTCCTTTTAAAATCTGCTCAGAAGCAGTTTTGATTCACCCATTTTTTTCCCCCACTATGGTTTGTTAAAATAAAAATTTATGGTTTTAGTTTTAAAATTGCATTATATGGGAAAATAGTAGGTTTCTCTTTAACTTTTCTGGTTTTAGGTGTAAGAATATTCTCTCTTATGTTATCCATACTACTGTCAGAGGGATGGGAAACTGCTCCTCATTTTTCTGGGCACAGTAAGATATGACCACTACTTCTTTTGACAACTATCCACATAGGAGACATGGTACTTGGAAAAGTTTTTGAATTTGGGGCATTAAATTTGATTCAGTTCCTAAAACTCAAGAGACTCGTTCTTTGAGTCAATTGTAGCATCTGATTTTGTCAGCATCTCTGGGGATTTAAAGCTCTTTTTTATTAGAAAATACGAATTATGGTTCTGTTTAGCTCACAATTGTTTAATAATGTGAGTTGCCAACATGACTTGGGTAAAATTTCAAAACGAATAGTTTCTCGTAGTTAGAGAACATAAGACCAGCAGTTGTGAGAGGGCTGAGGACAGTCTTAAAACATGGAAACTCCTCATGGAGTAGAATTGCTCATAGAGGTCTTTAGATCCATTTGGATGAAGGCTATAACCTGAGTTTTAATATCAATTTTCTCAAATGTGCAAGAGTGGAGACATTTTTCCTCAGCAAGCTGCAATCTGATCTTTTCTTTTCAGATGCTCTCAGCACTTCTTCAGCTCCCAGGGGCCATACTTGCTTCTTATTTTCTGATGCAGGAGCATAAGAACGTCTGTGAAGTTCCTAGGCATTGCAGGCCTTGAAATTCTATTTTGGGATGTTGTTTTTGTAAACTACCCATCTTGAGAAGCGTTTTCTGGGAACACTGAACTTCATTTGGTAGAATAAAGAACTATGGCAAGATAAGAGAAGAAGTAGGAATATGTCTGGGAGAATAAAAGGTAACTTTTTACCTTTTTTGGGGTTAGGCAGAAGTTGCAGCATAGGTAGATTCCTAAATTCTTTAAGAACAGATTTGTCTAGCTCTGGAGATGCTTCCTGCAGGGCTTCAACCCCAAACTCTTTCTAGCCAGATTCCATTTATTATCAGCGCGTTTTGAAGTTTCATGTAATACTATGGAGGTTTTATTTCTCGCTTTCTATTAGTGATTTCTGTAGAGAAATAAGCTTTTTCATGCTCAGTTTTCCAAAGCTTTCAACAGATGTCTTGCCAGCAGTGAAGATGATTAAAGGCTTTTGAAGGAGTAGACTGTTGCTGGAAATCTGAAATGGATCCCACTACAGTGCCAAAAATCTTTGGAAAATATGTATGGCCCCCTTCTTACTGGAAATGTACATAGCCCCTTCTTGAAGAAATCTTCCACAATATTGCTGGTCATTTCACTTCTCTGTGGTTTTGTTTTTGGTTTTTTTTGTTTGTTTGTTTGTTTGTTTTTGGTGTTTTTTTTGTTTTGGTTTGGTTTTGGGTTTTTTGTTTGCTTGTTTTTGTTTGTTGTTTTTTTTGTTGTTGTTGTTGTTGTTGTTTTTTGTTTTTGTTGTTTTTGTTTTTTTGTTTTTTCCCTGAACTAGAAAGAATAGGTATGTGAAATTCCTATAGATAAGTCAAAAAGAAGGGGAAGAAGAGTGAGCATGCACCTTAATCTTTGCAAAGTGTTGGATAGCATCTACAAATATGCTAAAAATATGCATCTTAGCCACAGAATGGATTTCCACAGATCTCTTTATTTGATGCTAGTTGGTCTCCAGCTATTCTTTTAGAATATTGCTCTTGAGCATTTCTGTCTGGCTAAGAGTTTTCAATATTTTTGTTTTAAATGCAGACTTAATCATTATAATTCATTCCCTTGTCACCTTGAAACTAAATTAATGCAATACACTCTATTATATTAAGCCCTGTTTGATTCATATTTGTCATCAAAGTGTCTATTGAACTGCAACTGAAAAGTTCAAACATTACACTCCTATGAAGAAGTAAAAGGGTTAGTGTATTTTCAAATGCTGTATTTTGCTGACAATATATCTGTGCTTCAGTTTATTGAAAGGAATTAGTGTAACTTTGAAAGGGCTATATGACGCAGTGGCTGGCATGGTGAGGAACTAGATGTAACCCAGGAGATAGTTCCCTGTGCTGGATTCCTTTCTCAAGTGTTGGACATCATACAGAAAAAGCCCCATTTATCCAGCTTGAAATAGTCAGTGATGTTTCCTTTGCCTTCTTGCTTAAGGCAATAGAATTGTCTTCAGCAGTATCCAAAACTCCTGCCCCAGCTCGTGTTACAGGCATGGCTGCAGTGCCATGTTTGTGTCATTCAGTGGCAGAGAGGACAAGGCGAGGTCTTCCCCTGGTGCTCTGACCCACGTGGGCTCCCAGGATTGCTCAACAACCTGACATTATTGCTTTTCTGTTTGTATGTTACACTTGAGAGGCGGCGGGCATTGGCTGAGTGGCATATGTGGAGCCGGCTCCTCCTCTGAGGACGCTGGTTCAAATCCTGGAGGAACTCGCTGTCACTGTCCGAGCGTGCTCGGCCTTGGCAAGATGAGCCTCAGGAGTAAAGGGAGTGGGGCCAGTTCTGCGCACACTGTGCCTCACTTAAAAAATCCATTGCGCAGGCTTATCCCAAGATCTTCGTTCGCGAAGTCTAGCCAAAAAAATCCAAAACTATAACCATTCATACCTCTTTTTCTTGCTTTCTACAAACTGTTTAAGAATTGTGCATTTTTAAAACTTTTCCATATCAGTGACAGACACAGGTAGCCACAGGCCTGTGATCTTCATCCAGGCATTGAGAATGGGGAGCTAGCAAAGCTGCAAAGTGAGGTGATGGTTTGCTGATTGTTGTGTAGATTTTTTTTTCCGTGAAGAATGAATTTCAATTATTATCTTATTCTGTTGAACGTTGGAAGGTGAGAGGTAAAGTGTTGGGAAATGCAGGTAAATGGACATTTTGTGAACATTTCTGTGAACAATCCATGAAGCAGTTCCCATGAGAAGTAGGCCTTTGTTTGCATATTTCTGGGCACTAGCAAAGGAACAGCTCACAGATTTGAGATAGGTTCATATCTACACCTGTTCATTAAAAGGAAAGCTGCAAGTCCTCCCGAATTCCTCTGGAAATTTTCCATGGGGTGGACTTCAGGCAGAGTTAATTAACACCAAGACCAATGGACTGTGGAACTTAGATCACCTGAGCATGGACAGTTTGAGCTATCCAATCATTTTATATAATCATATAACCGAAAAGCACAGACTGTATAAATACAGGACTGTGTGTGTAATAAAGAGTACCTTTTACTGCTGACAATGATGGTCTCTGTGTGTGTACCTGTGCTCCTTCACCTTTAAGTGGCTCTCCCTCTCCTTTAGTAAAGTACATTTTTACTTGGATAAAAGTGTGTTCTCGAAGTATGCTACCTGAGCACTATACAATAAAAAAGAAATTTTATGTTCAGTCCTCCTCACATTGAAAATTGAATACATTGCACATAGATCTGAGATGGTACCTGTAATTTTTATCATTCTTTAAGTATCTTTTCCTTTTAAATTTTCCTTACATTTGAGAATTACTTTTTGGAGTCAGTATATAAAAAGCTTCTTGCCTTTGCTCCTGTGACTGTCTAACCAAAAACTTCTCAAAGTGTCTTGAAAAGACAAGGAGGGATGGTTCTCTTGTTATCAAGGTTTTACTAATCATCAGTCACTGCTCTTAAAGGACATATTTTAGCCAAATTTTCTATTCAATTGGCTTACAGAACTATACTGAAATAATTATCCAATGTTACAAGATGATGAAGAGGAACCTTAAAAATACCCAAGTGCAAGCCAGGTAAGCAGCTAAATGCTCCTTTATTCTTTCTTTGCCAGATAAACCTCAGTTAAAGGCAGCTTTACTTTATCCCTCAGGAATGTTCTGTTTAAAGCAGCCCCTGCTAATCCATGAGTCATTATGGAACAATTTGCAGTATATCCTTATCCATGCTACACTCATTCCATAACACAGTATAGGAGTGATGTGCGTGGTTTAAATATTAAGAAGAAATTCTTCCCTGTGAGGATGGTGAGGCACTGGGACAGCTTACCGAGAGAAGTGGATGCCTCAAGCCTGGAAGTGTCCAAGACGGGGCTGGATGCAGCTCTGAGCCCATTTGAGTGAGAGGTGGAAGTTGGAAAGTTGGAAGGGGGTTCGAATTAGATGATCTTTAAGGCCCCTTTCAACCCAAACTGTTCTGTGATTCTATGAGTCTATGATCTTTGTTTCTTTCAAATGATTCTTACACAATCCTCATGACACAGATACAAATTAAATCACTCATGTAATGAACAATCTTTTTAGGCTCTCTAGGGAAAAAGAATTTACTCACAAATGGTTTTCATCCCAAGGCTGCAGGAAACAGGATAGAACATCCCAAACTCTGCAGTTTTCACTGTAGTGCTAATTAAATTGAGGCAATGGCTGTGGAACTCAGTGCTGTTCTGAACCTTCTCAATGAGAACTATAGGGTTTTGGTTACATACTGAGTCTAGTCTGCCCGGATATTTTCAAAGCTACAACACTTTTTTCAAGATGCAGACCTGTACGTTACAGTACTTAGTGATGTTTCTGTTGGAAATGAATTTGAAGATCTTTGACTGCCACACATTAATTTTATTTAATTGAAAAAAAGTTTATTTTTCCTTAGGCTGAGCAGGAACTGAAAAGATTTCGTTCTTGTTATTTGCTACCAAAGCTTTTTACGAGTAGTTTAATGGCAGCATTGTGATAGAGCCAAGCTTGACTTTAACACTTCTTCCTGCAATTTTGTAAAGTTAGGGCCAGAATTCCAATTGGAGAATTCTACTGAACTGGAGCAATAGTAGCAGCTGAAGGTCTGGCCAGTCAAAAATAAATCCTATGATATATGAATAAATAACTTAATAAATGAAATTAATTCTTGTTGTCATTTTAGATAGCACTTTGCCTACACTGGAAGAGATCCTCAATATAGTTGTAGAATTCTTGTTGTTATATGAGTTACACATTAAGGCAAAAACTTACTTTTATGTCAAGCTTTTGTTTTTGGAACTGCAGTTGTGCCTTTACTAGTTTTAAACAGTGTTACTTCCATTTATGATCCTCTGCACTGTTCATCTGTCAGCATAACATGTAAGAGGAGATGAAAGTCAAGAAGCCATATATGTATATAAAGAGTAGCCTGAGCATATGTGTAAATTCTTTGTTGTAGTTTTTGAAAACATAAAAGGAGAGTGAAGCTGCTGAAGAAGCAGTTGTGCTGAACGTGCAGGGATGATGTGCATTATATACTTACTGTCCCTGGAACAGCGTTTGCGCTTTGCATTTTGTGAGTGTTTGCAGCAGTGGATATCAGGAAGAACATACAGAGTTAATATAATATATGAATTGCAGTTCGTGTAGATGTTTTTTGGCTATTCTCCCAGCTCTGTGATTGAAAGTCCTGGTCCAAGTCCCACTGAAATAATTAAAACTTGCTTTCATTTACTTCTTTAGGGCGGGGTTCCATCTATCCATTAATTCAACTGCACTTTCACTTAGGGCCCAAACTTTCTACTGTAGTAAGTGACAAACTCTCCCTGCCTTTAGTAAAATAAGCCTTGGCATTGTGTATATTATGAGATGTTAAGTGTTTTAACAACTGAAGCATCTGTGTTATGTTGAGCTCTGAGATGGCATCCAAAAGGATCACAAGATACCAATCTCCTTACATTCCTCTCGTTGGTATGACAATGGTCTCTCCACGTACTGTTTCCATCATTATTGCAGTCATATCACCAGAGTGTCCTAATGCTCTGCCAATTTATATTATTGAGAAATTCTTGTTGCAAATATAGATTTTTTCACGCTCTTCGGTATTTTTCCCAGGTTAATAACCCACTTAGGGCCAAATTTGGAAAATTTAGCCTAAGGGCTCTGGTTTGTTTTCTCATTTGCATTTATTTGTTTTCTAATTTATACAAGTGAAAGACACCAAAGGAATTGGTGAACAGGATAGTCTAAAATTGTTAATGTACAGTACCACTTTTGCTTTGTATTCCCTTTTGCCTTGAGAAAAGCCAACTTCTCTGCTCTTCTCTTGCACTGTAAAATGAGAACAACAATGCTTTTGTATTTCCCTAACCAAAGTGTTTTCAGGATCACACTGAACCAGGCATTCCCACTGATGAGCACTTTCATGCACGAATGCCTTTGTTGCAGTCACTGAAATTATTGGTTTGAGCTGAGGTTCAAAATCTCTCCCCAAGTCATCTCCAGTTTCTGAGTGGTGAGGTGAGCACTTAAGAGGAAGTAAGAGAAATTAGGCCATGTAACTCTTCCTAATATCAGTTGAAACAAATTCCTAGACCCTCACACTTCAGTATTTGGAGTACTTCACATTTTGACAGCTTGACAACTTTCTAACAGTATCATGTTACTGTCCAAATCCCCTAGACTTCTCCTGTCTTTACACAGGCAAATCTAGTTAGAGCTTTAATAATGGAATGTTCTTCAGTAATGTCTGGAACAGGAAAACAAAGGACTGGTTGGCAATTTACTTAATGAAAGGTAAAATCAAGAATGGCATGGTTCAGAGTTTAGTTTTACCAGAGGAAAATCAGTGTTTATTTTCACAATGAGCATTTTAATTACAAACAATAAAATTTTGCTCAGTTATTGTGAAAATCCAGATGTTGTTGTATAATTGTTGTTTCCCAGTTTTTGACAGGTATTCAAGTGAAAGGACAGGATAATGTGGGAGAGGTGATCTAAAACTGTCAGATGACAGGCAGCCTACATATCTTCTGTTATTTGTTTATAGATGGATCATTTGCTATGAAATTTACTCATGACACTGAATTAAGCATCAAGTTGCATTCTACAGTTCAACAATCTCACATTTCAAGTACCTGCAGAACTTTCAAAGTAATGCTATCTGGATTTATACTGTCTTATAAATAGTAATGCTACCATTAATTCTTTTCCTAGACATTCTCTTGCTGTCTCCTGCAATTGTGATAATTCTCAAGACAGCCTCAGTGTGGGGAACCTTGGCCTATGCAGTTTGCCCAAGCCCTACCACACTCCTGTGCTTCGTGGGTGACAGCTGTAAGTCATGGTAAGTGAAAACTGCTCTGTGCTCCTCTTGCTGCAACATGGGAGATGATATGTTGGCAGTCGGGAGCACTATGCATGATAAGATGTCGAGGAATGTCTTTAAAGGACATGAAGGATGTTTGTTGCCTGTCCCAAAATGTTCTTGTGCTTGCAATCTGTAGCCATCACTCTGGCATGGCAACATTGAAAATTTGGTTTCCTGCAGCATAATCCTAACTGTGGTGCAAGGTGTTCTGACGTGTCAGCACTGCAGATGAGTAATTACACAGAATACCTTTGTTTCTATATATTTGAAAATAAATTTTTTTATATTAATAATTTTACATGCAACAAATACCATGTAATCATTTTTTTTGTTCTGTATTTGGTTTCTGTAATAGTATATGATATGTTGCAGAAGTATTACTTTATTTGATGCTACTCCTTTATTAGTATTTTTTAATTCATTTATTAAGTGCTGGCAGTGCACTCAACAGGGCCAGATTGTCAGGGTTATCTTCTAATGTGTGTCTGTTGTCTTTCTGAAGAAGATGAATGTTTTTACAGAAGTATTACTGTGACTGAGGTAGATCATGACTGACAAGTTTTTTTAGTTAGATCTAGCTGTGACATTTGAGTAATTTATAATGCATTCTTTAGAAAGCACCAGGGGTAAGGAGTTAGTGGGAGGGGAAGCAGAAAGCTAAAGAAATTGTTGTGTTTGAATGCAGCTTAATTCCTACAGTGTCACTGAGTTTTGTCTATGTGTGTCTGAGCATGAGCATGTCTGTGTTATGTATCTGAAAGCAGCCATGTGGCAAAGGTTGTATATTCAATAACTTCTTCGGTGTTGGCTGCTGCAGCTTCTCTTTCAGATGTGTGCTCTCTTTGTTAAAACTGTAGAAGTGGTGAGCTTATTGCAGCCTTACAGAGGTTTCTCTGAAAAGCAAAACTTCAGGGCATTCATTTTTATGTGTGTTCCATGCTTCTTTGGAGTAAATTGTGCTGGAGAATTCCACCATTAATGGTGTGTAACCTCATTAATGGTTTAGGCCAGAAGCATCTTAAATTGTGCTTGTGTGAGGATAATTTAAAGCACTCATACAAGTTGTTGTTATTTAAATATGTCCCTAAAGCGTGTGATAAATGCATTAACAGATTTTGGACCCAAAGAATTAACATAAAAGGGGACTGGAGAAGGGTCATGGGGAGAAAACAACAACTTCTAAACCATGAAGTGATAATGGAAAGTAGACTAGCCAACACTGATACTTCCTTTAGGAGACTCAGGAAGCTGTTTTTTGGCTCTTGTATTTTATAAAGCTTTACCTCTAATCTCTTAGCTGGTTTTATTACTGCAATGCAATATTCCAGTTTTGTTTCTCTCCACTGCTCTGGGGATATATGTTGGATATGTTATCTAAAGGAATGATATCTCTCTTGTTCTATAGATGAAGTCTGAACTGGTAAAAGTTATGTGTTGGTTCTTTGGTCTACAGAAAGAGACAATGTCTGGAAGACAAGTTTTAAATAGCATTAATTACACCCCTTGATTTTCTGTTTCATAGGAGGAATGTGAAAGTTATGTGAAACCACACTTATTGTCACTCGAACTAATAATGATGAGATGAGCTTTTAGTTTGCATCAATTTCTTTCCAGCATTTATATCCCAAATTGCTCATAATTTCCAACCATGTGTTTTTCTTTGTTCGTATTTGAGCTATATCTGTTGAGACAGAAGAAGCAGCAGAGAAATAGCAGAATCATTATTTCACTGATCTCATCTTTGAACTACATTGTTCAGGATAAGGCATGGAATAAATCCCAAATTATGAGATTGGGCTCCCAAATTATGGACTAGTGAAAAATGCAACTGAATTCTGGATGAAACTGGTGACTTTGTTTCAGTAAACAGAGATGAACAGGATCTTTGGGAAATGCTCAAAAGCAATTTGATTTTAGTCCCTGAAGGCAAGCCTAGAAAAAAAAATCCACTTTGACTTACACTTTTATAGTTCTATCTAAAAAAAAATAAATTTTTAAACTTTGAAAGGCTTGTCAGCTGGACACACCTCAGTGAAAATTCTTTCATGAAAACATAATTTTTCCTAGAAAAGGTGTGAAAATATTTTTTAAAAATCACAAAACCTGTTTTGTTTCAGAAGTAAAGCTTCAAGGCTCCAAATCATTTGAGCACTTCCATTTCTGTAGGCATGGGGGAATTCTGACCTATATATAAAAATACATAAGTAAATGCTTAACTTTTAGCAGGTATTAAGTCCCATTCACTACATTAGAACTTAAGCATATATTCACATCTTTGAGAAGCATGTCCTGCCTCATATTAACTTCCAAGCTGAAAGTTTCATAAGGTGTTGAAGGTGGTCCAGCATTCAGTGACCAACAGTACCAAATGTTGCCAATGCAGGAAGCCAGATAGAGAATTGGTTTAGTTGGATTCTGAATTGCAATAAGTAAATTATAACAAATTCTGTTGACAGAAGCCTCGGGGTTGGGTCCAGCCCTGAAGCCAGACTGAAATTTCTCATGTAGCAGGTAATCAGTAAGATGAGAAACCAGCTGCAGGGAAAGGGCCTCTTTATGAAACAAGAAGGGATTTGAGAACCAAATCTTATCCCAGTAATCTTTCCAGTAACACAGGAGCAACTAGTGCTCTTCATTATCTGGTCTTCAAAGGAGCTGAATTGATTGGAGGGGAAACTGATGATATTATTGGAGCAGGTCACCCCATTGGTTTTGTGCATGAAGAAGGGGTAGCTATATTTATCTGTTACCTTTAAAAACATTTCAGGGTAAACAAAGCTCATAGGTAGTTTCAAAACAAAGTTATTTGGTTATAGGCAGAAAGGATTACCAGACTGGCACGATCCTCTTCATAGCATTTAAACTGAGCAATGTGATGACATTTCAAAACCATCTGGGGCTTTATGTTTTTTTCCACCATAGACTCCCAAATGACCAATTTTACCTAAAAACAATGAAGCTGGTGTTGTCCTTTGTCATAATGTTTTTAAAACAGTTGTCTCTAGGGTTTGGGGCAGCCTTTGGCTAATAGCTCAACATAGCCAGGCACCAGATTGATTGATGCGCATAGGTGATCATATCTGTCAGTCTGTCACTTACCCTTTATTTTACAGACTTCTTTCCAAAGTGCCTGAATGTGGTAGAAAGGTTTAGAGTAGTCAGAACGCAACCTGAGTAGATTTTGCAAAATACATGGTGACTTGTATTGTATATCTGGATTGATGTTTTCAATTAGTTTTCCTGGTGACAGGTCTGGTGGGATCCAGTGTATCTCCAAGGACAGCCAATCTAAGACAGTCAGTAAGAGAAAGATACTCCACTGGAGAGCAATTCTTCTACCCTACCTGCATCCTTAATGTTCTATATCTACTGAACCAAGTTACAAGCTTAGATGACTTTATGCCTACTTTTTGATCATCTAAAATTTGCTGAGGTAGATTTTATTTTTGCAGGATCTTCCCCAGTGGATGCACTGGAAGGTTAACTGTAGATTTTTTTCAGCTTTGAAGTTTGGATTTTGAAAGTGAAACACTTCTTTTGATGAAGACTTTTTAGAATTGAGCTTCCTAGTTTTTAGAAATAACTAATTAGTAATAATTAGCAGCTTTCATTTAATAAGCCAAATAAAAAAAAACAAAAAAACAAACTAACAAAAAAAAAAAAACAACAAAAACAAAAACAAAAAACCCACCAACACTCTGAAAATTAGCTAAATTCCCTTCTGTTTTGTAGATTTTTAACTTTTGGTCCCCACAGTAAACATGGTTTTTTTATAAACTAGTGCAGAAAAGAGCTTGTAGTCCAAAAATGTGGATCTTTTTGTGCAACAAATAAGAGTTGGGAACTCTAAATTCTGGTTTGCATTATGGAACAAGAGAAACAGAGTGATCTATACAGAATCATAGAATCATTAAGGTTGGAAAGGGCCTTCAAGGTCATTGAGCCCAACCTTTGACCAAACACCACCTTGGTGACTAAACCATGGCACCAAGTGCCATGTCCAGTCATTTCCTGAACACCTCCAGCGATGATGGTTCCGCCACCTACTTGAGCCACGTCTTCCAATGCTTAACAAGCCTTTCCATTAAGAAATTCTTCCTGATGTCCAACCTGAACCTCCTTTGCTGCAGCTTGAGTCCATTTCCTCTTATCCTGTTGCTAGTTTCCTGGGAGAAGGATATAGAGAAGGTGGTATATCAAGCTCACCAGAAGAGATGCTGAAAAGGAGTGTGGCAGACACTGGCCATATTAGAAACATGGGTTCAGTCTCAAGTCCTACTATTTTCCCCTGTGCAAACATTCAGCTTCTTTAATAAAACCGAGCAGTTGATATTTACCTATTTCTAGCAAAGGAGAGAAAGTAGAGTTGATTGAAATAGCTTCCTTTATAGTGGTTGTGTGAGAGAAACAGATTTTCTTGACCAAATGAAATTTCCACTGAAAGTCTACCTCCTGTGAAAACGTTTGATCTTTTTGCTTTAGTTCAGTGTCTCATCCCACACTCTTTCCCTTGAGTTTCTAACTGGAAAGGCATCATTTTCTAGGCTTGCAGAACTGTAGGCAAGTGATAGTAATAATGCTGGTTAGATCCTTTTATGAGAGCTTCTTTCATAATACTGAAAAAATAATTACTAGAAAGGACTGAATTACAGCTCAAGGTCATCTCCTACTCCCAGTTTGATGCACTATTCTGAGATAAGGGTGACTAGTAGCACCTTATGCTGTTTTTCTTAGTAGAAAATTGTTGTTCACGCATCTTACATGAGCAGTCCAGCACAGCCCAGGTCCATTCCTGTTTGTTTTAGCAAGCTGGTGACTACTGGCAGGTGCACCTTTCTCTTAGCAAATCGCCTGGGAAAAATTACTTATAGCTAGTCTCTAAGAAGCTCTACTGAATGTCTTAAGCCTGAACTGATGCATTCAAATTCAGGTGGATTTTCAGGCAGAAGCTTAAGAGTGCACTATGCATCTTGGTCTACAAATTCAGCTTATTCTTCAGAGCGTGATGGTACTACTGCTTTTCAAAAATGAGTTGGGATAGAGAGTAAGGATAACTCTGGACAAGATATGCCTCAAGAATTTCACTAGTCTATCCTGAACATCTGAGTCTAAGTGAAATAACTGGCATGGAGCATATCAGGCTAAAATATCCATTTTGAAAAAGCTCATGAGCAGCAGAAAATGTAGATAAAAAGAATTCTTTGGCAGCCTTGAATGTAGATACAGCAACCACTTAAAACATAAATGTTTCCAAACTGTAAGTGCTTATATCACAGAGATTACCATATCATCACAGGCTGTCATTTGTCCTCTTATCAATGCAATGTGAAATCCCTGTGAACGTAAATACAGATTAATCTTGTAGATACTTGGCATACCAGCCCCTTGGTGTATGTCTTCAGCACTGTCAGAAAACACGCTCAGAGCAGCCACCGCTTGGTCTCACCGAAGGTTTTAAATGACTGTGGGGTCAGCATCCAACGCCTGGCCTTCCCCAGTCACAAACATTTCAGCAGTCGTTGAGCACTGGATTTGTCTCCATTATGCTTTGAATAACACTCCCTTGCACAGGAAGCAATAATCCAAGAGTAATTTTCTTCTGCTATTCCTAGCTTTCTAATAGTAGCCCATGCATGATAATTAGGCCTCTCAAATATATTTGGAGAGTGTCTTCTTTTTTTCTAGCCAGTTTTCTTTTTTTTTTTTTTTCATTTGCTAACTTCTGAAAATATATTAGTGCTTAAAAGAATGGTTTTTAACCCAAATCCTTTGTGATTAGTAATGCACAACTAAAGACATTTGGAGCATTAAACACCCCTGTATGTGAAATCCCTGGAGTTTTGCTACAGTATGGCTCTAAAATTACAATGAAATTACAGAGCTGGAAGAAGAATCATAGCTGCATAGAAGAAAGCCAATACAATTCTTTATGTGTCTGTTTAATAAAGAACCCTTCAGTTCTCAGTTAAAAAAAAAAGAAAAAAAAGAGTAAAGGTTCATTAAACTTGGTACCATAATATGTGCTACATTTATTGAAGAAAAACATGAAGTCAATACCCAAAGCTGCAGCGTGTTCAGAAAGCATAATAATTACATTGATATTATTTCCTTTTTGACAGGGCCTCCCATGGGAAGGGATATTACTTGGCTGCCCCAGTAATGGCTCTGTATCTATGCAAAAACTATTATGTTAAAACCTCTCTCTATTATCAAACAGCCAAAGCTAATAAACACAACTATGGCATTAAGAGTAAAGTGCTACTAAACTATTACTTTCTTCATCAGAGTATTATTTATAATTCAATTTAGACAAAGCATCTGCTCCTCAGGGATGCTGGGATGTGATATTGACACATGAGCTCTTTCTCTTTGGGCACGGTAATCAAATTATTTTGCAGTTACTGTGGTTGGAAACAGTTTCTACTGGAAAAACAACCCCTCAAAATAATTTCAGAAGTTTTAAAGAAATAGATTATTAAAAAGAATGTGTAAGGTGTTGCATATAACAAATAATGCTAGTTGGAAGTCATATCTATAAAACAAAGAAGTTTTTAAAAGAAAAAAGAAAAACATGAACCTGAGCAACGCTTGCTCTTGTAAATTTATTTACTTTTTTATTTAAATAATAATATTTTTTTTGACAGCTAGAGACTTTAGCACTAGAAACTTGATGTGTCCTTCAGTATAGTGCTTAGTGGAGACCAGGTTCTGCAATTTTGAATTATAAAATGAATTCCCTCAAATAGATGTACTCTATGGAGCAGAGTACAAGTACATCTGCCTGCTCATGGTAGGCAGATAGAATTGCAGGGTTCCATTCAGAATTCATGCAACAGGTTGCATGATATAAAGGCTTAAAAAGGCAGATCAAAATTTGAATTTGCAGCCATTTTGAATCATCAAATAGTGTACTTAAAAAAATCCTGTCATGAAGTTAAGGCAGCTAATCTGGGAGACTGCCAGACACACCAGTAATGCCTGTATGTAATATACCCATGCCTAAGAAAAACAAGGAATAGTAAATCTGATACATCAACCACTGCCAGCCAGTAATGACCAGTGGAATTCAGCTAACGTAGACAATTTAATTTTAATGCCTAGTGGGAATTTGATTAAAGCAATTAGAGAAAATTCTGAACAAAGTCCAAATCATGCAAGTCTCTATTTCATTTTATTTTCTTTAAG
This sequence comes from Formicarius rufipectus, assembly GCA_013399695.1. NCBI lineage: Eukaryota > Metazoa > Chordata > Aves > Passeriformes > Formicariidae > Formicarius > Formicarius rufipectus. The sequence goes on along the minus strand of VXAU01002356.1, from coordinate 1,792,282 downwards.
AGCCATCAGCATTCTTGGCCTCAGAAAATATAGGTAGTAAGTCTCCTGAAAAGTTTTAAGCAGAGTTAGAACTTTGTTCACATAACGGTGACATTGAAGTGAGTGAGACTACTTGCAAAAGGGAAATTGTATATGTGTTTAAGTGTTTTCAGGGTCTCATGCTAAGTGCTTGGAGCAGAAAATTCTTCCATAGCCTGCCCAAACCCTAACCCTAAATGCAGGTATTCCTTTCCAGCAGGGTGTGTACACAAGGGCTGACCAGCCTTGAGGGACAGGAAAAATCAGGGGCACAGTTGCAGACCCAGGGTTTGGGGTGAAGTGGATGGGGCTGAGAAACTCCAGTCACCAGAGAAGTTCAGTGATTTCTTAGGAACAGTCTGCTTTTGAATGTCTGATTGTTATTATGATCTAGGTAGAAATTAAAGGGAATAAACCTCTCATAAACATATATGGGGCTGCAGCCACAGCTATGACATCATGGGCAGCCAATGGGGTAACTAATTCCATTTTGGTCCATCAACTTCTACAGCCATTTAAAAATTTTTATTATTCTACCACATGAATCTGGATTGCAGCCACTCACCATAACACAGACTGGACTAATAAATCTTTGGCACATGTAACCACCATGTTTAATATAAAACAACCCATACATTTTTTTTTTTAATATGATTTATAAAACAGAACATGAAGCTACCTACATGGACTTTTCTAGCTACAGCAGATACTGTTATTTATCGCACATTTAATTACTAACAGCAATTCAGTCGTGTAGCCTGACCTTAAGGTCTTTTGATTACCTGATCCAACATATTTCACATGATAAAAATGTCTGACTCAGAGAAACCCACCAGTCTGGCTTTCTGTGAAATCTAATTATAAACAACAATGTTAGGAAAAGGTTAAATAGTTTAAAAAGTTTAAATAGTCAAGGTAGTTATTAATTTTGTAAGTGTTTGTTTTGATTGAAATGATAGCTGAGGGGGCATCATGCAGCCTGGTAGTTCACTATGAATAGTGCAGCTTCATCTCATCCACAGACATTTTGGCTGCTCACCTTGAACTCAGGAAGCTCAGGTGGGCCTCTAGGAGCAACTCAGTGCCATGGCATATGTATGTTCCTCTCCCTGTACAACCTCCATCTCCTGCCTTTGCAGAGCCAGGAGTTGGACTCGATGATCCTTATGGGTCCATTCCAACTCAGGATATTCTATGATGCTCTGATAATGGGAATGAAGGTTCAGTGTCTATTCATGGGAAGGGGCTCAGCCCTTTCCCTAACTCCTAACATGTGGCTGCATGGGCGGTGGTGCTTTGAAATGCTCTGTAAACTGTAGATGTTGAGTGGGAAGTTGGCATGGGTTGTGCTATAGCACCTTGTAGATGGCTGAAATCCTGATCCACTGCAGATAAAATTCTCAATGACTCGGTCAGTTTAGGAATTTGCTCAGTCTAATAGTTTCCGAATACTTTCCTGTGCCTTGCACCTTTGTCTTGGTCCTTGTTTGTATTTCAGTCAAGGTAGAAAGGCTCATGAGCATAAGGAATGAAAAGATGAAGCATCTGCTTTTGGGAAAGTCTCCTACACTGCCAGTAACAACCATAATAGCAATAGTAGCAGAAGTAATGATAATTCCTCCAATCACAGTGGTGACTAAGAGCTTTTGATGGAAATATGGCTGACACTGTGTCTGTACAAGGCTGGTCTTGTACAAACAAAATTAAAGAATCTTAGATAGAGATAAATAATTTCCCCAGAATGCTAATTTAAGATATGTGACACAGTGCCTTAGAATAAAGATGAGAAATACATTTTAGTATATACATTTCATGACTTTTCATTTTAAAGAATTTGATTTTGCTGTCTGTTATGTTGAAAAGAATAATCACATAATTTGATGAGTATTAATTCTGTGTTTATAAGTCAATGCATCATAATTTTTCTCCCGGGAAAAGAGTAAATATGTTTTTTATGTCATAACATATACAGTACATGTCTAAGTATGCTTTAATCTTCAATACTTTCTGTAATACACTAGCTCTTACTATTCCTTCTTTTTTGTGGGATAGCAGATGAACCAAGATGACCTCATACTACAGCTTTGCTCCTCTGGAAAAATGAAGCTGTCAACAACATAAGAAAAGACTCGTAACCACAGGAAACAAAATGCTCACAGAAGCTGGACTAAGACTATGGAACTTGTTGCCAGACAAAATAAGAATGACCAGAACATATGCCACACTAAACACTCAGTGCAAGAACCCAATTCTTCAACTTAGCTTTCCCTTGATAGTCCTTTCAAGCATCTTTAGACTAAATGCTCTTTTCATTCTAAGACTATGAAAAGCTCAAAAATGTTAAGACGCTGAAGAAAACGGCAAGCTTACACATATTTTCCCTGGAAAATGACTAGACATTACAGCAACAGTCTGATACAATCCTGGATAAATAGGTTGCTACTAAAAAATAAATAAATAAAGCTGATTATCTCTTCCTGTCTGTAGAAGTGGCAGCATTTTGAAGCATTTCTAGAGCCATGTATGATCTCAAAGCCTAGTGTAATCCATTTATATGTATTATTATTTCTTATTTATTCTCCAGAAAATATCAGTCAAATCACTGGGCAGTAAACAGTATGTGTGTACTGTCTGTATTGAATTCTTGTCATGTGTTCTTCCTAAAGAATGCAATATAATAGCATGTACAGATACAGAATAAGCACCTGGTGCTCTCTCAAATTTTAATTTTTCAGCCTCTTGTGTGTTTGTGTCCAAAACCTCACACTACCAATTAAGTTTAAACTGTAACAACTTAATCGAATTTAATGACCAATAGCAATATTTCCATATATTTTGTGCCTGATTCCAATCTTCAGTAAAGTTCACTGAAGCCCTGATTTGTGATGAAGATGGTATCTCAAAAAAGTTGCTCAAATAAACCATAAATTTAAAAGATGTTTTTCCTTTTCCCTAACTGTCTTGTGGAAACAGCTGCTATAAGTATTCAACTAAAGATTGCTGTCACAATCAGTGCGTGCTTGACATTAGAAAGTGGAAGAGGACTAAATCTTCCCAGGAGAATACGAATGCTTTTGCTTGAAATAATCTAAACACAGAAGTGTCTAATTTCACTTGTTCCATCTACTGTGAAAGACAGATGCATTTGCTGAGAGACTTGGATGGTATTTGGATGTTAGTGTGGGGTTAGCCTAATTCTCCTTTTTCGTGACTCACATACCAAAATCTTTGTGTGATCAAAGCCACAGAAGATGCAGACTATCTGTGGAGGGGAATGGGAGGTCCTGGAGTGATTCATAGACAGTAGCTGACAAAGCTCCCAGAGGACTCATTAATTTATGGTGGAGCAGGTCTAGCTCATGCCAGCCGTGCTGCTGGATCCCTGAGCAGCCCATTGATTTTGGCGTTAGCAGCTGCTGCTGGCTCATTTCCTTCCATGGCCAGACATTTGAATTCCTCATCCTTTTTTTTTGCCAGCACAGTCTTCTGACTGGCCCTGTGATTCAGCTATTGATTTGGGCCCGCTCTTAACCATTTGTGTAGGGCCCTGCCTGGTGTGCCAGCAGTTCAAGGAGGGTGTAGGCTTCTCCTGGGCAACTGATGAACCTGTTAGGAACCCAGAGAGAAAGGAATCCGGCCAACAGAATGGTCATGTACTTCAGTGTGTGAAGAAAAAAATTAGTATATTTCTTTCCTTTAAATAAACTAATTTGGCTTCTTGTTGTGTCCCACAAGAATGTCACCGGAGTTGCACAAATCAGTTTTCTTAAGACATGAAGGAAGATGGAAGGAAACCCTGGGAAGGCACTGATGTGTGCAAAGCTGGAGAAACCCCACAACCTGAAGTACTTGAAGGTGAGTGGTATATAAATCTATGGTAGTCTAGACCTGGGAAGAAAGAAGAAATTGAAGTTAAAGAAACCACCTCTGAACACAAACAGTGTAAAAGCGTAACTTTAAAGTAAGTAATAGCTCAGTTTATTTGCTTACATACATTTTCATTCATCTGTATTTTTATATTTCTCTCAATATACACAGACCTACACACATTTATATATACCTATACGCACACTAATCTAAAGTGCCTTTGAGGACTGAAAAATTGCTCAGTGGTGGTAGAACCAGACAGGCAGTCTCCAGCTTCCGGCTCTGCTTGAAATAGGAAATCTTCAAAAGATACAGTGATGTGAGGCAGTAAAAAATATGAAGAGGAAAACTTAAGCATGTGAGTAGATACGATATGTTTTCTGATTTGCTGGCCAACAGCCAACCTGAAGACAGCTCCCTAATGAAAGGGTCCTTAAATGTTTTGGCCACGTAGTCCTTTCAGGAGGGGAAGTACAAGTACCTGTGTCTTCACCCAAGTGAGACAAAATGGAGCTTTTAGCAGTCTCATCTGCATCCTGACCTGCCTTTTTCTTGCCTTCAGGCACTAAAACAGAAGAGTACAAGTGAGCAGGAAGTTGAGTTTTGGAGACATTTAGGCATTGGATAAGTATGGGATAAATGACTGTTAATGGCACAATTATCACTCTGAGTCACGAGAGTTAATCCTCTGTTTAACTTTTAAAAGCCAATACTGTGTCTTGCTCCCCCTAAAAAGGGAAAAATATAATAATCCATCCATTCAGGCCTGTATTGTAAGAACTCTAGTGTGGTTAAGCAATGCTTACAGAATAAAAATTGTTAACTTAAGAAAGAAGACTTATTTAATAGCTGGGGACAATACTTCAGCTCATAAGACTCCCTGTGGTAATCCCAAACCCAGAGGAGAGAGTGGTTTTTGACAACAGCAATTCCTTAAACATCTTGTGCAAACCCAAAGAACATAAAGAGAATTTAAGATAAAGAAAATAAAGACATCACACAGCTGCACACACACACATACAAAGTGTTTCCAGCTATATCAGACCTGGAAATGGAATACTCTGTCTCTAAAAGTGCAGAATGAAGAGAGACAAAGTCAAATGAAAGGAAGAAGCTTTTCTGAGCACTGCCTGTGAATCTGAACACTAAAAGTATTCTACTATCTCTTCCAAATCTTTTACCAGAATGCAAACAGCTACTTTTAAAGCAAAATTAATAACAACAATAACATATTTAAGACATCCAATCTCAGTATTGTCTATCAGTGTTTGAAGTACAGGCTTTTTATTTTAATTACTTAGGTTAAAGGACCTCTGATAAACTGAAGGGGTGACAATGGCAGAACTGTAGAACTGTGACAGTGATAAGGGATTTTCTGAAAGGACAAGGTGATACAGATTTCCAGTCAGGTCCATGCAGAGTAAATTGATGTGATAATTTAATGTTGAGAATTTTTCATTTTGCATTTTCTGGATCTCATCTACTCTACTCTGAATGGGGCCATTGCCGAAAAGAGACATAGAGCACTGCTATGGGCACTGTGGGGAGGTTAGAGAAGCTGGTGCGGCCAGTTTTGGAATCTAGAGTCAAGCTGCACCACAGAATGGTTTTTAAATGGGCAAATTTGTCCTAGTTTTGCTGTTACTGTGAGAAATATGGGCTTAATTTGTGTCAAAAATGTAACGAAGTATACTGTATGGCTTGCCAAATCACTCAATGGGATTCCAAAAGTATTGAATGTTACACATCTGGGTGTTGAGAAATACACCGTAAAGATTTAGCAACAGAGCAACTGTAAGCAAGACATGAACTTAGTTTAATATATATAAAAGGGGGTAAAAGAAGAAAGCCAAAGTTAATGGCTAAGCAGCCTTTTGATACAAGATAGATACAATGTAAACAAAAATTAAGTTGGGTACCTCAACACAATAGGGAGACAGACGCAATCAAGATAAAAAGAGAGTATCCCCAGGCAAAAGAGATAGAACTTGAACACTGGAGTGTCTCTAGTAAAATTTTAAGCTAAGAATATTGTAATTCTTCCTGACCCACAATTACCAAAAAGATTTAAAAAGGCAATCATTAAATAAGAAATAAAGAATATGTATGTTTTGTCTGTATATAAGCAGAGCCTGTGAGCTCTAACGGTGTACTACTGACAGAGCAGTGACTCTGCGGTGCACCCAGAACCATATACTTTGTAATTTTCATTACCTATACAATTAAAACTACCCTTTTGCTGAGTGACTTGGTCATTCTGCGTGGTCATTTATAACATTACTGGCACCTAGACTAGTTGAGTTAAAACTCAGCTGAGTTCATTCTGTCCACAGATGATAGGATGATGCCTTTGCTTGCAGCACAGCTCAGAATTTGAGATGAGGACAAGGCCTTTCTCTCTGAATGTAGGTACAGACACAGGAATTAAGAGCATGTTTGTTTGTGGCATTGTTTCTTTATTAGATACCCATTTGTAAATAAGATTTCTTTCATAATAACAATTTTAAATGGATTACAGAACACCCTCAAAAGCCCCAACATATCACAACCAAAACCCCAACAAACCACCAAAGAAATAGGATAATGACTGAAGCTGATAGAAGTGGTGAATGTGCTACTCCATGTTTATTTGCTTACTGTGTAGTCATTGATTTTCTGTGAGGACAACCATTATCAAATAGATTGGAGCTTTATTTAAAGATTTTTAACTCAGATTTTAGGATACTGAGTGATACATAAAGATTGAAATCCTTCTCAATGATTTATTATAATGTTACATTTGCTGTAATAAACTATGGCCTCAATTAGACCAGAGCAACTCCATTAACTTTAATTATATCATAGTTGTAACTGAGAGTATAATTTGCCCCTCTGGGAATAAAATACAATTAAAGCTCCACAGGGCAGAACAGGCAGAAGAAATTTGCCCTTCAGCTGCAGCTGTCAGGGAAATTATAGGCTGTTTTAGTTATTCTCTCCAACTTTAACAAATCCTATTAATGACATAGTTGCGGTATATATTTTCCACTATATGGAGTTTCGTAGAGCGAGTCCTGTTTATGCTTTCTCTCTCGGTGTCTTCCAGGTGAACAGAGATCAGCAATTAAAGCTCTTGAGCACCATCCTTTTGCTCAGGAAATGGGAGAGCAGAAGCTGAGTGAGTGCCTTTGCAGCAGCCGGCTGTGTGCTCTACATCAGCAGCTTTGGTTCAGGACCAAGCCCAGCCAGAGGATGAGGAGGGCTTGGAATCAAGGGAATAAGGAATAATGTGTGCTTATTTGACATCATATCACAGCTACAAGTTGTTACTTTGCAGAAGGTAAAGCAAATAAAGTGCTGTAGGAAGATCCCTTTGATAAGAATAAACCAGTCTTTCATCCCAACTACTGTAGTAGAAAGCAAAGAGTTGACAGTGTAATTGTTCAATTCCTTTCAGTGTGACTAAGGAAAAATAGCTTAGATCATAAGAGCAAGAAAGAAGAATTTCTGACTAGCCTTTTTTTTTTTGTATTTCCGAAGATCAGAGGCAACTTTTAGCCAGCATGCAGGGTTATTTTCATATTTGCTTTCTGTTTTTCTTCCCAAGATTAATGCATTACTTTGTCAGTATCCACATCTGGTGAATTTTGAGGGCTTGAAATCAGTGACAGCTAAACCATGAGGGCATTGGAAGTTGAAGTTCCCATGGAAAAGTCAGGAACCATCAGCAAAAACAAGCCACTAAGTGCTCTGGCTGTGTTAAACCCAGGAGTGACTATGCCCAGGAGATGCCAAAACCTGGGGTGTTCCAGCAGGCTTGGCACTTGAGTTCCACAGTGCTTTCCATGGCAACCTCAGCTCAGTCTCAGGCCATGTGCCCCTCAGTTTTAGTAGGTTTTGCACCAGAAAATTCCTCGAGGAGGGATCTTTGGCTTGTGTCTGATTTTTGCCACCTGACACTGTTGGTCCACACAGTTGCTCCTACTGCCTAGTCTGCTTCCTTTACACCCAAATTCCACTGACAGGCATTTACAAAGGAGCATGATAAAGAATTTCCTTCTGTGCCCAAACATAGACTGGGTACTTTAGGAGCAAAACGCCTTCAGTGTTGGCACCTGTACTCTTGAAGCTATTTTCTACTTTCCTTGTCAAAAAAAGGACCTACTTTCCACCCTGGTGCAGTTTGTGTATACCTGCTACCCTAGAGTTTTAGGCTCTCCTCAAATAATTTCCAAGTTTAGGTGAAGCCCTGCTAAAGTGAGTAACAATGTTCAGCTTCTTGTGCTATCCCATTTTCAATCTTCTCTAGCTCAGGCCAAATATACCTGACACATGTACTCAGAGAGTTCTGAAGCATCAGGTTGACTCATAAGTGTATTTAGATCAGAATTTAAGACATGAGAAGAAGCTTAAAATGATGAGAAGGCTGAGGAAAGTAACATCTAACTTAACAAAAAGCCTCAGAAAACCATCTAAAACATTGTGCTGGTTTAAAGTTAAACTGTCAGGAGAAATGAATCTTACTCAGAATGGGATTACAAATCAGAATAAAAATTTACTAAAAAGATCACAATTAATACACTGATACAGAAAAAAAAAATCCATTTGGCCCACAAAAAATTGGATGCGCAACCCAGCACAGCACGGCACAAGCAGAATGGAGCTGATCAACCCTTGTGTGGAGCACCATGTGGCCCCCCTGAATTCAAAGTAAGAAGAAAGAAGAAACCTGCTGGTGAAAATGATGGCTACAGTGCTGTTGAGGCTCTGATCCTCCCCTGGATCTGACAAGTGGTCCCTGTCCTAAAATCCCAAGCTTATATATGCTTAGGCTCAGATGGGAATGTCCAGCACCTCCTCCAGTGTGGGGAGTTTCACAGCAGGTGATTGACTCTGTGAGGTGAATCATGGCATATTTTTGGCTTATTAGCCGACATGACCCCTCAGGTGGGTGTGAAGGTGCTGATGGCTCCCTGGAGGGGTCTTATCACACCTGAACCATAGGTGTGAAGACAGAAAAACTTTTTTAGCTCACAGAAGTTCCTAAACACCCATTTTGTAGCCTGAGAGGTTGGGTGTGCCCTGGGCAGCTGCTGCAAATGATCCATTTGTGAGCAGTTCATGAGACAATGGCACATAGTGTTTAGACTACACACCCACATAGTGATAGAATGGTCCTGGCTACTATAACCAGGACAAATGTGAATAGTTCAACTGTATATAAAATGCATATGATATTGGAAGCAATATGGAAAAAAAAGGTTTATTTAAAAGTAAAACTTCCACCTACTGGTTTAAATTATGGGATGGAAAGGAAACAAAGGGAAAAGAGAAAATTTTGATGAGGAAAATACTTCTTAAAATTGGTGAGTCTATGGAAACTTTTCAGTTACTCTATTTAACAGGAATGTTCTAAAAATTTTTAGTGAAAAAGACCATTTGTAAAATTTGAAATGAGCTGTGAAAATAGAACTGTGCTAAATAAACACTTAGAAAATCCAGGCTGGGGTTTCTTTGCCAGAGTAAGACCCAATTTATTTCTCTTTTCATTCCATTCTTCCAATTTTTAAAAAACTGTTAATTAGTGCATGAAGAAGAGGTATAAAAGGCATATTCAATACCTTTGCGTATTAAACTGAGTGAATTAATTCCTGAAACATGTGCATTTTTTCACATTCTTAACAGAATACCTGAGTGGGTAACTTGTCATTCCTCACTTCTTTTGCTTCTTTTAGCAACATTGCATCTCTTGGTGAAGATCAACATATAACTGTGCACTGGTGCAGAGCAAGAGAAGTGGAGAATGGTTTAATTATGCCTTCTAATTGCAACTGACGCCCTCTAGTTCATGTGTTGAAAGGAACAGGGACTTCTTCATGGTACTTGTAATTTGAGTGACTATTTAAAACTGAAGTGGAAAACTGAAAAAACCCCCACAAACTCATAATTAGGGTAAGGATATTGAATAACATTTTGTGGATGGAGTTCTCCACTGTCTTGTGCTTGCTGATTGGCTATTTAAGTCTTGTAACATCACTGGCATCATGAGCTAACCTGGAGCTGTGAATACTTGGATACACAGGAGTCTTTGCACAACCCTGCAGGAGACCAGCACACTACAGATAACCTGAGCAAATGCTGAGTGCTGCTGCCACAGCAGTGCTTTGAAAGAGTAGTGCTTAAAGACAAAAGTAACATTTATATTATTTTAAAGATGCTTTCTTGGACTGGACACAGCCTTACAGAGCCAGGTCAAGGAATTTTTTGACAGGAAAAATGTCCCTAGCAAGGTTATGTGGCCTTGTGATTTCTGCTGTCCTTATTGTGGCCTTTACTGATTTGAAAGTTCCTTGCTAGATGTTCACTAACCATTGCTAGACTGATTGTCATATAATCTTAGAATGTTTTGAGTTGGAAGAGACTCTAAAGATCATCTAATTCCAGCACCTTCCACAAGCCAGTTGGCTCAGAGGTCTGTTCAACCTGGTCTTGAACACTTTCAGGGATTGAGCATCCAGTTTCTCTGGACAACCTATTTCAGTGTCTCACCACCCTCACAATAAAGAATTTCTTTGGTATATTTAACCTAGATTTCCCCTCTTTCAGTTTGAAGCTATTTCCCCATGCTCCATCAGTGCATTTCCTGATAAAGAATCCCTCTCTGGCTCTCCTGTAGGACCCTGCAGATACTGAAAGGTGCTGTGAGGTCTCCATGCAACCTTCCCTTCTCCAGGCTGAACAGTTCCCACTCTCAGCCTGTTTTCATAGGGTGGTTCTCTAGTTCCATTATCAACCTCATAGCCCTCCTCTGGACTTACTCTAACAGCTCTGTGTCTTTCTTATGCTGGGGGCACCAGACCGGCACATAATATTGCAGGTGGGGTCTCACGAGAGCAGTCTGTGAGACTTTTAGAAAAGAGATTCATTTCTGTAGATATACTAAAAAAAAACCAAAACAAAAACAAACAAACAAACAAAAAAACAACAAACTCCCCCCCCAAAAAAACCCCAAACAAACAAGCAAATAAAATCTGGAAAACAAAAATCAAACCCTTTGTTTCCTAAAAATAAAGTGTTGAAAGTGATCCTTGCAAACAGTGTTAAGAGATACTTTCTCCTTCTAAATGTTCAAATATTTAACTGTCTTAAAACATACAATGAGAGAGAGAAACTCCTGTGAAAGTGAATACTGTTTCTTCTCCTTGGAAATTTATCTTCTTTTTTCATAACGTTCTGCTTAGGTTAATGGTGTCCTTGCATTAGAGAAGTGTGCATGTTCTTTGACAGGGGTGGGGAGCCAGCCAATTATTTAAATGAAACAAGGGTTGAGTTATTAGGTTAGATGAAAACCAGATTATCATAATAGATAAATTACATGAGCACTTCAGAGTGCGTGATGCTGAATAGCTGTTTGGGTCTGCTATCAGGTTCTGAGACATTTTGTGTGAAATGCTGATTTGTGCTTGGCTGCTCCCTGCAATGTTTGCACACAGGGCAAGGAGAAGAACACTGAGTACTTCCCTGTTCTGTGCTTCTAATTTTGTGGTCTTTTATTGGATGTGACACCTAGAAGAGGGCAGATTACATTACCAGTTAATGATCTGCAGAATGATATGCAGTGCTTTTTTGGCTACTCCTTTCTGATGCTTGACAACTCAACATACAAAACTGGGACAAGAATTTAACTTAGTCTTTGCCATCCATCAAAACAACATGAATTGCATTTATTGAGGGGAGGAAGATTTGACAGGGGGAAAAAGGAAGTGGTAGAAATTGTAGACCAGCCAGGTGCAAGCTGGCTGTCTAAATACATGTGACTCATGCCTAAGTGGGCATAAGTTTCTCTACAGGCATATTGGGTGGTCAGATCCTTACCTGAATTATATGGCTTGGAATCAGAAACATCTCCATTTTTTTCCCCTGAATTTACTCCAGATTCGTGCAAGTGTAACTGAGATAAAGTAATTAATTATAGGCTGTCAGAATCTTTCTTATTTTCATTGCAGCCAGGAGCCAAGACATAGGTTGGATCATGTTGGAAAATGAGCCCATGCTTGCAGTCTGTGCTGGTTAATACCATTGAAAAGGCTCTGTGCTTATTTAATTAACTGGTTCTTTACTAAGAGAGCTATTTCAATGCTGTGCCTGTATCTAGTAATAGAGTTTGATTTCTCAGTGCCTGGTTCAAACTGCAACTCGGGGCAATTTTTGCCTTCTTACAAAAACTTGACTGTTGCATATGTGTGCTTGCTGCTTTGCTGCTCTCTGGTGTTTGGCCTGTCACAGGAAGGTGATATTTACTGAATTTAAGAGCTTAAAGGCTCTGTGAGGTATAGGGGTAAATATGATCTGTAGTAAGCCTTCAGGCAAGGTTCATTAATTATTTATCCCCTAGAAATCATGTTGACAGGCAGGTGGCATGAGCTCAACTCTCACGCTGACATGGAGCCTGGACAGCCAAGCCGGGATACATCTGGGACTGGGAGATGGTGAGTGATTCCAGGTCCTATATTTAAGACATGATTTTAGACCTTTGGGAACATCAGATCCTAATATCAGGCTTGTGATACTGCTTTTGGCCCTACAAAGTCTGTTTTTGCCTTTACCAGATTGAACAGGTCTCCTCTGTCTTGCTCAAATGCTGTAATTCTTTTGACTTGCGAAATCAGAGCAACTGATAAAGAGGAATTTTTTGAGATAGCCTTGTCACTGTAGGGTTGGAAGCTACTATTCATGTATTCAATTTCATCTCTACAGATACTCATTTGATTTTAATTCTCATATGAAATCAGAAGGAAGGCCCATTGGATCAGATCAGTGGAGAAAGAGATTCTGTTTAGGAGGGCCATGTGAGCCTGACCCCTCTCTGCAGTCCAACATTCACAGTTGTCGGACTAGGAATGCTAGGGGCTACATCCATGCCATCTGTTCAATTGTAGTGATCCTTCTTGATGTATTTTGTAGCACAGAATATTTCAATTTTAGCTTGAAATTTGACTGTAGGGGTATTGGAGTAAGTGTGGATGGTGTTTGGGACATGCCCTTGCAGTCTTAAATTTCATATAAATTAGTTTCTTAATTTTGTGGTATAACTGTGTTTTGACACTTTATTTGGACTCTGAGAACTCACTAAATACTGTTTTAGTCCACTGTAAGCAAAACTACAATTGAGCTGTGCTGTTAGCACTGTCTGGCAACTATATCTTTCTCATCTCTTCCTTTTTCTCCTGTGTAACAATATAAAGGCTTTTCTTTAGTTTTATCAGATGTATTTCCTGTGGTCATCTCTCTTTACAGAGTCAACTGCTACCTCCTCTAAAAGATTTGGGAAGAGAGAAAAGAGGTTGTCTGGCAATTGAGTGTCCCTGAAATAGTGAGAGCCCAGAGCAGGTATAAAATTTCTTTACGGTGTTTTGCCTGTCTATTCATGGCAATTTTGTTTTTTCTCATAATTATCTCCAAATGGGTACTGAATTGTTGTGTCTCTTTTAAACAGAGATATAAACTTCAGGTAGGCTTGTTACTGTATGTACACAGCAAGCTTTCTGATTCTTCAACCCTGCGGCCTTCCACTTCTCTGTAAGTAGTGATGTGCTTAATGATTTAGTCAGGTGAGGCATTTGCTTTATTATGAGTTCATCTTTTGGACCAGAGGCAGCCTGAGGCAGCAAGACAAAACAGCTTGTTATAATTTGCCTGTTTTTTCTCGCAGAGGAAGAAAGTGTTCTCCATCATTAAAGAGTACTGGACTTATTCAATCCAAAACATAGCACTACTCCTAAATCAACGTTGGGAAAGGATAACAGAAGCAGTTTTTGCAAGAACACTTCTAGTGCCACAAGCAAAATTTGGTACCATAAGTTAGACTGAAACCTGAATGTATTTTAAAATGGTATGCAGAGACATTTAATGCAACAGTTATTTAAACACATTTAGTAAATAGTTCACAGAGTTGCAAGAAAAGATAAGAAGCACTAATGCATTAAACTGTCTCAGGAGGTATATCTTGATAAAGAACCTCTGGGTGACATACAGAAAGAAAGATGAAGAATAAAAACAAAGAAGGAAGGGAAGGGAAGGGAAGGACTGGATTGAGCACTAAAACCGGCAGTCTGGGTCCAAAGGAGGAAGAAAGAAGGCAAAAATTAAGAGATGACATTTGTGAAATAGGAATAAAAACTTGGATCATTGTGGAAGGGTTAGAGGGATTGATAAGTATTTGAAGGTGTCTGTGTGAATGCAAGATGTATGATGAAGAAAGCAAAGAGAACTAGGAATATACAGAGAGCATTGACATCATATAATTGGAACAGAGAAAGGAAGCAAAAATCTGCCAGGAATAAGCAGTATAAGATAATATATAGATCATGCAGATGGGAAAGAAAGTTTGGAAATAAATAAAGCTGAGGATTATTGAAAAACACATAAATTAGTTAGAAAAATGTATGCATGATTAGGAACTCTGCTTGACTTTAGCTCCCACTGTCTCTAAGAGTGGTTTTACATTTGTTTAATGGGTTTCTGGGACATTTAAATGGGATGGTTTGGATGATGCTTTTCTCTATAAAGGTGCTATCTCAGGAAAACTACAACCATCCTCGGAAGAGCAGTGGTATTTCTAACAGTCCTGTTCTTTGCAACTGCTGAACTGCCCAGGGAGTTGCGGCATCCCCAGCTTATCAGAGGGCAGATGAGTGACTCATAAATATCAGAGTGTTGAAGTTCCTGGCGAGGAACAGATAAATGGGGAAAACCAGTGGGCCATCATGAGAGCTGAAGTCCAGCTGAGACATTTAACAGGATTAAAAGGACATGAGGAATTTTACCATGGTGCTTTTATGATGTTTTGTTCAGTATCCTGGTACTATGCTTCTATGATAATTTTTCAGAATGAAAGTAGGTTTTTTTTTCAAGTAGTTAGTTTTTGGAACATACTGAAGCATGCATTCAAAAAAAAAATTGAAAATTGGTTGGAACAAAATACAAATCAATCTGTGAAAGTGGAGTCATATCTAATCGTAAGGAACTTCTTTTAGAAAGGATGTTTAAAGTTGATTAAGCATAACTGACTGACTGATGAGCTGCCTTGAATCCTCACCATTTCAAGGTAAAGTAACTCAGGTCTTTCACTGAATCAGATTTTGAAGCAGAAAGGAATGAAAGTTCCAGACAATATTCAAAGAGCAGGAGCTGAGCTGTCACTGAATATGGCCTTGTCTCATCTTCTTCCTACCCAATTTTGTACTATTTGCAGTTCTGCTGTTTCTGAATTATTCCCCCCTTACTGGCTTTATCTGATTGAATCACTGAAATTTGGATTTGTGGGATTTTTTAATTTATGTTCATATTTTATACCTGTAGTTTTGCACCCTTAGCTAGGCAGTGTAGTTTTACTCTGTGTCTGCAGTGGCAAAGGTTTCCACCAGGTCAGAAGTTAGCAAAATACTTGGTATTTATGTGTTGTTTTTCTCAGTGTATGGAGGAATGAGTATATGTAACACGAATCTTAAAAAAACCCAATAATCTCTGGTTGTGAAGGCTGCAGCAATCAATGTAGTTCTCGCCACTTTTTAACAGCGAAATATTCATAGTTGTGGTAGATGCTGTGTCCTTTTGACAAGAGAAATGACAAACCATGTTCTTATATTTTTCTCTTTCTCCCTCTCTTTTTTTTTTTCTTCTTTTTTTCCTTCCGAGAAGCCGTATTTAGCAAATTGTTTGAGCATTACAAGTCAAATAGGGCTTTTGCCTTTTATAGGTCTTAGCTTGTATAGTTAGGCAGACTATTTTCTGGGGATTTCAGCTGCTAGAGAATGTTTCAGGTTCTAAACATAACAAAACAAAGACATATTTTCTATATTTTGAGAATTCTGTAACTCCCCAACAATCTTAAAAAAATTGTTGCACCTCATATTTTCAAGTAACTGGCAGGAACAATAATCTTCTACAGCTTAGTACACTCTATTAAAAATGAGTAATATACATATTGATCATAATGTTTTTCTTATCTGATGAGGCATCTCTTGGGGATGAAACCACAGCACCATATGGCTTTAATGTAGTTGATACAGTTCTCCAAATAACCACTATAAATTATATTTCAGAGTGGTGGTGGACAGCAATAGAGTTAGTCTTCCAAACTGTCAATAATATATCATGATTGTAGGTAAGAAATTCATTATGCACAGGATGCAGTATTTAAATAATTAACAGTTAACCAATCTGTTTTGTTGCTGTGGTTTGTGCAACTCGGAATTACAGTAATTTTAATGTTAGCATTTTATGATTAAAATGGGTGAGTAATGCACCCAGCTAATTGAAACTGATACAGGAAGCAGAATGCATTTCTCTAGCAATGTAGCTAATGGAATGCAATACAGTTTCTTCAAAAAGAATGAGCTCCAGCATCTTATTGTAATTTTAAATGTAAATTTTAAATGGAAACATTCTTCTGAATATGAAAGTGGTTTATGTCCAGTTCTGGCAAATGGTGATGTAATAAACAACTGAATTTAAATTTAAGGCAAAGCTAAAAGCATGGTTCCATTTGCCAGTATTATATTATATATTTGCCCATCAAATGTTTATTTGTCAACAATTTAAATCATTAACACAAATCACTTTCAGTCCCAATCTGGAACAGAACCCACTCCATGAAATAAGTGATATTACCTGCTAAACACTAACAGCAATAATGTTATTTCTGACATTACCAGCTGGCAGAAACCACAATGGCCTTTTAAAATTTAAACCCAAAGGGAATAATTCAGAGATGTAGTCATCAAGCTTAGAACATGTACAATATCTGTACCTAAAGATTAGCACTGACTCTGCCCATCCTTGTTCAGAAGGTAAGGAAACTCGATGAGGAAATGTGCAAACATCTGCCTCATGCTTAAAGATTGCATGGCATTTTCTTAGGGTAGAAGTTGAGCATTTTGATGAGGATACTGTTGGCCAAAATCCTCTCTCCTCCCACCTTTTTAACTGTCCTCTTTGTGCAGATTTTCAAGATGGCTGAAACCGATATTGCACAGATGCTCTGTGCCCGGGCTGGCCTGACAACAAAAATTTGGGGTAGAGGATTTTCCTGGGCTAGGCTGGGATAGAGTTAATTTTATTCCTAAGAGCTGTGTATTGGATTTAGCATGGGAATAGTGTTGATAGCACGTTGGTGTTTTGGTTGTTGCCAAGTCAGGGACTTTGAGTTTCTGATGCTCTGCCAGCCAGCAAGTACACAAGAACTAGGGAGGGAGTATAGCCAGGACAGCTGACTTGAGCTGATCAAAGGGTTATTCCATAGCATAGGTTGTCATGCTCAGTATATAAACTAGGGAAGCTGGTTGGGAATTGCTCGTCGCTGCTTGGGGATGCACTGAGCATCAAGCAGCGAGTGGGGAGGGATTGTATTGTGTGTTGCTTGTATGTCTTGGATTTTATTCTTCTCTTTCCTTTTGTTCTCTCCCTTTTCATTGCTATTATGATGATTATGATTCACTTTGTTGAAATTATTAAACTTTGCTTTTCTCAGCCTGTAGGTTTTACCATTTTTCTGATTCTCCTCCCTATCCCACCAGGGTAGAGCTGAGACTGAGCAAGCAACTGCATGATACATAGCTGCTGGCTGGGGTTAAACCAAGACAGGGATAAAAACAAAGGAAGAAAAAAGATGGAGCTCATTCAGAAGACTTTTTTTACTTCCAGGAATATCATGGAGACCTTTGCAGTTTTTCACAGGAAGTGCAAAAGTAACAATTTTAGCATAATCACTATAGCAGTAATCACTAGGCCAAATAATGAGTATAGTGGCACAATTGGAGCTGGGTTTTCGCAAGCTGGGTAACTTTATGATAAGCAATATGAGCTGTGATCATCTTTTCTCTCCAGATTCTTTTTTTTATTTGAATAACCATTTGGGGGATCAGACAGAGGAAGTGTAACCAGTGGAGTCATGTTACAGACATTATACAGGTTGTCAATCATAATTTTCTTATAAATGTAAGATTCACCTGTGGCTGCTGTCAGGAGCGTGTGCCTCAGAGATTTGCTGAAATCATCCAAATAACAAGGTCTCCATGGTCTCAGCAAGTTGAAAAGAAAATCTAATTGCTTATAGATTTAAGAAGCAGAGCAAGACACAGTCAGTTTGGATTAAAGAGTGCTACGGTTGTCTTGACAGGGATTTTATTTGGAGCTGTAGATGATGGATGAGAAAGACTGTGAGGGTCTGTCATTAAGATTTGAGCTGAAGATGATTTTGGGTTTTCCTTTCACCGTAGGTCCCTCCTCTTAGTAGAATTTGCAAAGATTAAAGAAAATACCAAATGCAGGAATTTCAAGGTGAATGTCTTACTTCTGCTTTTCAAATATTTCACATGTATAGTATGCAACACTTACCTTGTGTATACAAGAAGGCCTTTGTACCAGTGTAGAACTATAAACTAATACATGACCATCACTTAACTCCAGTGTAAAAAGTTATCTCTTTTCCTTCTTATTGCCATGCTGTAACTTGGTTTTGTACATGTATTCAGTGCCATAGCAGAGTGAAAGAGTAAAAGCTCTCTAATGGTTCTGCCAGTGACTTCATTGTTTCTTTCTGAAGGCTGCCAATTTCTAGAATATTGAAACAGAGGCATTGATGGTCCGTTATTATTCTGGAATGAATTTTGGAATTGCACCTTAGGGTGGAGAGGAAAACCTGATCCAGTGAATTCACAAAGGGACTATAACTTTCCCCCACCCCCAATACATTTTAAACCCCTAACATGATGCAAAACAAACATAGACCTATTCATTTTCTGGCTCTTGCTTATGGCAACTTTTTAAAATATTAGATAAGGTTTTAGGAATCCATATGTATGTGTGTTGGGTGGTAGAATTGCATTAGAACAGAAATACAGTGCTACAAAGAATTTATCCTTGTTCTACACATGGTCACAATCAGTATTTTCCAACTTTGCCCTCTCTAATGTTACAGTACTTGTTGTAGTAGAGTATTTAAGGTAAGTTTATAGTGTATAAATGTCATGCATTTGATGCTATGATCTCTGCTAGCTACCCTCATGGATAGTTTACTGCATCTCCCTCCTGATACATCAAACAGATTGTGGAAGATTTGAGGCATTCAAGACTTGCTTGGCAAACCCTTGGAAAATTACAAGTTTTACTAGTTTAATGGTGTACAGACCTCTGTCTCCTCACCAACAAAACAATATTTTACAACATCCAGGATTCATGAGATCACACATATTTTCCCCAAAGCTGATGAATTACAGGTTACCTCCTTGAGTTGGAGACCAGAAGTGAAGTGAAGAACAGAGCCAGATCCAAATGGCACAAAAGGTAAGAAGTAGTAAGCATTGGCAGTCATCACTTGGCAGGCATAGTGCTCAGCTGCTGGCGGGAAGGTGTGCCTCAAAGATTTGCTGAGCTCATTCAAATAACACTTCAAGGACTCAGTGAGTTGAAGTAGGGGTCTAGTTGTATAGATGTGAGCAAGTGGAGATAGACATGTTTGCATTAGTAAATTTGGATTCAAAGCATGTTTTTGTCACTGCTGCATATTCTGTGTTAGTGGGAAGACCCTGGCTACTTCTTTGTCTGTGCTGGTTTCTGCTATATGCTGGTTGTGACTTTTATTCCTTTCCATTCATTTCCCTTGTTAGGCCACTTAATCAGAAAGACTATGAGTGTTCCAGTCCTCATAAACTCTGTGTATGGGCTGGTGCAGTTTGCAGCATGCCATGCTATCCTTGTCTTCCATCATCCAAGTCCTTCTGGCCTACATTTCTCTCTTTTCTTTCCATGGCAGCCAGGACAGGAAGGTCGGGAGGTGAGGCACCCTACATTTTCCCCTAGTATGAAGTCAGGAAACAGTTCTGGCTAGATATTAATCACCATACATGGTCATAGCCAAAGGAACCATCCTTTACTCACTCAAAGTGCTCCTAAAAAGTTCCTTTTGTCCCACAGTAACAGCAATCTGAATTACTATTAAACAGCAAATGCAAGCAACCATGCACAAAACCAGCCTGAATGATCCCATCCCACAGATTCCTGGTGTGTTCTGGCTCCTCAGAGTCTGGCTGATAGAGCTTACAGCCCAGACTGTCTCTGTGCTTTTGCAGTGAGGAGCACACTTTAGGACTACCAAAGGATAAAAAAATGAGTAATCCATGTATTGCAGTTATATAAAGGACAAACATACTGAATATAAGTCCTCTCAGTAGTATTTATTATACAAATCCGTATTCTCTCCCACCATTTTTTCTTCATGTATCTCTTTCCCTGGCCCCCCCACCCCTCACGTACTGCTAATTGCAACTTCTATGGAGGGGCATCTCCTAATCTAATGAAATCTACTAGTAACTGACATTACACTTGGCATGAGAAATATGAATGTATTTCCTTAACACCCATATCATGGGAGTCAATTACCTGCAGTTTTCAGAGGAGTGTCAAAAGGCTCATTATGACCATATCTCAAAGCTTTTGAGGTATTCGACATTTTCTCCATCTCCCTTTCTTTCTCTCTGTCTCCTTTATTTATCCGTATGTTCCACAGACTCATGCCAGTGAACATTCTGAGCTACTGGCATTCACAATAACTATTATTGCACTGAATGAGGCTGTGAATGCACAAAAACTCTCAAGTGTGAACAAAGTGGGGCAAAATTTAAATAGGGATTTGTGGAATGTTATAGCATAAGGTTTTTTCAAAACAAGTAAAGGCCAAAAATTTCTCCCTAGCGATTGTGTTTGTTTTTGGTTTTGTTTTGTTTTGGGGTTTTTGTTTATTTGTTTAATTTTTCTTTGGGTTTTGTTTATTTGTTTGTTTAATTTTTTTTTTTTTTTTTCACATGACCTATCAAATTCTGAGAGTATGATCCGTGTCTGTAAATTGCACTGAGGCCCTGGGCATTCAAATTTAACTTTGGCATTGGCTCTAGTTTGAACAGGTGATTAGACTACATCAGTTTCTAATGATGCTTCTAGACTGAACTACTCTAAGAATCATGAGTTACTCAGCTTCATGAAATGCAAAGACACAGATTTCCAAACAGATTAGTAAAATACACTCTTTGTGAGTAAGAAACAAATCATGGGGCTTAAAAAAATAATGCATGTGATTCCAACTATAATCTTTTTTTTTTTTTTTTAACATCAGAACAAGAGAGAAATCACCTCTTGAGTAGAACTTTGCAACTCCTTACAGTAACATTTTGTGAAAGTTAATGGGGATGAAGTGAAAGAAAACATCCTATCTGCTCCAAACTGCGAGGATATTTGTTGCATTATAATGATCTTGTATGAAATTTGGCTGCATGGGCATCATTAATTTTCAAACAACTGTTAAAGGACTTTTAATGACCTCTAGAAGCTAGGATTCATAAGATCTAGGTTTCTTCTACAGTCAATCCTGTGTTGTTGGCATCATGCAAGCGCCTTAGTTCAGTAGTAACTCAGACAGACAAGGGCTACCAGTACTATTTCCTTCAGCACATGCACTCGGTTTTCCTTGGAGGATCTCCTATTTAAATTAAGACTTGGCTCAGCACTGCTTATCTTGGGAGGTCTGACTGGCTCATAATGCAAAATATTGTGGCTACAAGCCACTATATTCATTTGGTCTCCATATATTTGGAGTCACCTTCTGTTAATCACATATATTTGATTATGATTCATCAGACACTTTAAGAACGTCATCTGACAGAGAAGTTATGCGAGAACTTTCTTTATTAATTTGCTGCCTATGAACTTTCTGTCTTCTTCCACCTCTTCCCAAAAGTCATGAGTGTTCTTGAGAGGGTTCTAAATGATTTCAGAGAGCCAGGCTGCAGACAGGAAAGGTCTCTGCACACGTTTTGAAGATTGTGATGGAGTTGTGTCTACTGCAGTAATGACACGGCTCTGCATAAATTTTGACATCTATAAATGTCAGTTTCTTATATTAACCAATGAAGCAGACAACATGCTGTAAGTTGTTGTTCATTCTTGTCAAGCAGGCAAGTATGTTGGCTGCTTAAAATCAGATTTTTTTTCTCAGCAAGAAAAGTATTTAAAAATCATTCTGTGAGCAAGTTCATGAGGATTCTGGAAGTTCCTGCTAAAGAGATGCTTTTTAGGCACATGCAGAATAGGTTAAGTACACAAAGAATTTCCTAGATGGGTCTCAAATGAGATTAGTCTTTAATACACAGAGATCAATGTGAATTTAGATATTGCCCACTCAAAAAAAAAAAAAAAGACAAAACATAATCAGAAAGAACTGTTACATTTGGTTATAAAACACAGCAGACAAAAGAGAACTGGAAGGCCTCTCGGATTTTCAGGAGATTGATTTGCCTGCCTTGGGTTTTTTTGATCTTCAGTTTTCCCTAAAATCCACATCCATATATGGCATGAAGTCCAAAGATGACAGTGATCTTCTTCATCTTTTTTGTGGCAAACTTCAAACAGGACTTCAGGCGTTCCGGGGCAGATGCTGCAACATTTTTGGGAAGTGCACCTTTTCCAGGAAATGCATGGAAAAGCTCACTGCTCAGTCTTACGGAAGGCTCTTCTGACATATGTTTTCTGAACCTTTAGGAGTTAGCAGGAAAATGTGATAGGAGTAATCCTCCTCTTTCTGAAAAGGAACTTATGGCTGAAGACCATGCTCACACACGTTGCATAATTTCTGGTTGGCTTTCTTTTCCTGTGGTTATGTGCAAAACTGCCATGGCTATGGGAAAAGTCTCTTGCTTCTGAAAATCCACTGTGACATTAATGATGAATAGTAAAGACCACTGTGCTGCACTTTGCACCCTAATCAGTCTTTACGTTTTTTTATAATCTTGTACCTTATGTACACTGTGACTTGGCTGGGATGAAAAACTGTAATTGGCAACATTCACTCTGATTGTTCTTATAATGATCAAACAGTAACACAGTTTGACAGGAGTTTTATAAACCGTCATGTCATAAACCAAAACCAGCAGAAACTAGCTTGAGCAAAGAAGGTGTGTTTAAAAAGGAAAAAAAGTTAATGAAAAGCACATGAAACTGCCCATCTATGTGATTGTTGTACATTTTCAGTGTATGAAGGCAAATGAACCTTTTGTACAGTCAATTTGAAGGTCTCAAAATAAGATTTTTTGAAAGTTAAGAAGCAAACTACAGCAGGTACTCTATAATGCACACTGTGAATCCACTGGTGGTAGGTGGGGAAGGATTTGTCAGGCAATATTTACCTTGCCCTTTCTCCTTTTATATCTCTAAGAATTACCTCTTACACATCCTCAGCCTTTGCTTGTTTGGTTTACATTTGGAGTCTTATATGTCAGCACATGTGAGTTACAACATGGAAAAAGGAAGCTTTACAAACTCAAGGGACCAGGTGGTGAGATACATGTCACCATTTTGCACTAAAGCAGACAGGATGTCGAATTGGAGATGTTATATTTGTAAAATGAATACCCACCCTCACCCCTAATAAGTATTTACCCCATTATAAAAAAATGTAAATCATCAGAACCAGGAAGTTTAAGGATTCAAGGAAATCTATTTCAACAAAATCAGAGTTTCTGGGTCCAGGTCTTGAATGGAGAGCAAGGAAAAAAGGAAACCAGGGGAAAACGCAAACATTCTGGCAAGCAACCCTGAATCACTAAATGACAAGAAGAGCAAATGGCTGTAATAAATCACAGTTCTGATAATCCAAAAGGAATCATGGAAAATGTATAAGCACAGGCTTATAGGAATAAAATCAGATGCCTAACATAAGAAGTCAATTAAACAGGAAAACATACATAAATGGCATAAAGCAATGGTTCTATAGATATGTAATGACTTAGCTAAAGGTAGTTGAGGTGAGAAAAAGAAAAAAAAAATCAGATTTGATATTTCTTCAGGTACTTATTGAAGAAGATAATATGGATACCGAGTAGGGTGATAAGTCTTTCTTCTTGACTTTATAACAAAGATTATTGTGCCCCTACGGTTAATGCAGTAATATTAATGAGGTGCAAGAGGGGAAGAGCCAAAATGTCAGGTTGGAAAAAAAGGAAATTCAAGTGCACTTCTTGAGGAAATTGAAAATCACCTGTGAATGCTTACAGTGCTCCCTGGATTATTAGTGGTTAATTTCTGGAATCCTCTGGGAATAGAGGGGATTCCACATACTATAGATTATAATAATATGGTGCAATGTAACTCACCTGGTTTTCTGTGGACAGCTATGCATATAATTAAGCTTTTGGGCAAACCATAGTGAGGGACTGTAGAATTTTACCCACTGAAGTGTTTTTCAGAGGATCAGTATGTGTGGAAGATGGTCAAGATACACCTCACATTATTCCTTGAGCCCAGGAAGGAACTGGATGAATATGTGATAATGAAAGATCATTTAGCACTTTTATGCTTATGTTTGCCAAATTATATATGCAGTTCATGTTGTGCCTGTGTTGTTTATTTTTCTTATTAATGTCTGCAGCAAGTTCAGATTGAACTGTGATCTCTAAGGCATTTTGACTGTGTGGTCACAGGTGCAGTGGCCTGTAGGTAAAAAGTGTCAGCGCTCTGAGATGAACAGGCAACTGTAGTTCATCCTTGTATCATAAATTGCTGTGCCATGGAAGTCAAATAAAAGCTGCAGGATGTCTGCATTGAAAACTGCGATCATACAAAAACTTTAAAATGAGTAGGAAATTCACGCTGTATTGCTTTCATTTGTAGTCTGTTGTTCTTGATAATGTGTCAAGTTGTCTTTTTAATTTAAGTAGGTCAGTGGCTACATCTGTTGGCATTAATTCACACTTTCTGACTCACATTTTCACTGAGGTTCAAAGTCCAAAATCAACTGTGGACAGGCTTTATTTATAAACAGAAGCAAAATGGATTCTCTTTCCACATGCAAGTGTTTTATTTGTGTCTTTCTGCTCGGTTTGGGCGCAAGGTTCTTGCTTAGATTCATATAGTGAAATCAATTCATTAATTTCAAACTTTTCCCAAAGTATTCCCTCTTTGTTCTCCCAAAATAGTTAAGGAGTGACCAAATATTCAGTGTCTTGTGATATTTTTTAAATTGATCTGATCAAACCTACTGATGTTTATTTCCTCTGGCATAAAGGAGGAAATATATTGTGTGAATATATTCGCGTCATGTAGAAAATTAAGCACAAGGTATAATTTAAAAGCTTAAACAGTTTTATCTGAGGTCTCTTGAGATAGGAGAGTCATTGACACCAGAGAAGGCAGAGTAGGAGGCAGAGGTGCTGAAGGGCTCACTGGAAGAAACTTAAGCCAACCTTCAAGTCTGTGTGACTGAAGATCTTGAGTCATGAGGAGGAGAGGGTGAAAGGGAGAGCTGGAAACAGCAATGATGAGCAGGGAGGACTGTAGAGAAAATGCAGATCTTATAAGATATGGCATTATTAGCCTTGAATATTATGATTTGGTCAAGCAGTACTCCCCAAATCATTTGGTTGATACGTGCATACGAAATTTAAGAGATTGGAAAACAATTTTTCAAAACGTGTTTTGAATGACAGTCTGTAAAGACAAACTCAGTACAGTGCTGTCAATACAGAAGGGATTTATGAGAACAGAAGTGATTTTAAGGGAATGTGTGGACACAAAAAGCAACTGGAAGGTCAAAACTAATAGAAGCTAACAGGACTGTAGGATAGATAAAGAGAAAAACCCAGATACTTAGACTGCTGTTATATGCATATATATCCCACTAGTTTTATAGTTTGTTAACTCAAATTTGCTCTGGTGTGGCCCATCTTAATTTCTGTGTAGAATTTACAAATACATGCACTGTGTGTTCCTTTGTCATGGTCCTTGAAGCACAGGGCAGCACAAAGGGCCATCACAGTCCTCTATCAGTTTTATGGCTTTCGTTTGCTTCAAGTATGCAACAGATACAGTAAAAACAGATACATCGAAACAAAACAGTGGAAAAAAAAAAGAAAAAAGCCTCGTTGAAATTCATGTGAACTTTGGGGAGAAACATGAATTCAAGCTAAACCAAATGTTTCAGTTTGCTCTGCTTCAAATAAATAAAATAACCCAGGGGGACTACATCCCTGTAGCGAGACACAAACTTTACCTGCCAGTGATTTGAGGCAGATGTAGGCTCAGCTGGCTTGGCTGCAGTACGATGTGAAAGAAACACAAGCTTTCCAGGGTTTTATAGCTGGAGTTTTGCTGAGTGCAGCTGCTCCCTCAGCATATTATTAACTCAAAAACATNAAATTCCTGGTACTTCTTTATCACACAGGGGATCTCTTGGACTATTCTGAGGGGATGTATTTGAAAATTGCTGTGGGCGATCTGATGCACTAAGATTAGTATAAACAAAATGTAATCTGAAGAATCACAGTGAGGGTGAAAAGGAAGACAAAATGGGAAGTATTAGAATTGTATCCCTCTGGAACTTTCTTTGATCATCACCCAGTGGCCTAGTAGGGACTTTCTTTCATATCAATCAGAAGAAACTTATTAAAAAACTCATCACTCCTCCCTCTATTTTGTTTCTGTAGTGACTGCATAGTTTCTAAAGAGATGAATAATATGATGACAATAATTTTGTAGAATCACTGGATCATTGAATTTAAGGCTGGAAAGTTCCTTCTGAGGTGTCTCCTGCCCCAGTGGGAGAATCAAATAAGCCCCTGTCTCTTAACACATTTGTCTTAAGGGCTTCCAGTGATGGAGGGCCCTTGCTTTCCCTGGGCTCGCCAGATAGCTTTATTAGCCTTCCCCCAGTGCATAACTTGTCTTTGCTGTTGAAGTTTAAGCCCGTAACTTTATGTCTGTTTACTGTTGGAACTCTGAATAGTTTAATAGCTGTTCTCTTTTTAGTTTATTTCATTGATTTGAGCACCACTGTCATATTCATCCTGTTTTCTCTTAGTTAAGAAGCTTTAGGTTCAGCCTTTCCTTTCTCTCCCTCTCCTGTCTCCTCATCCCCTTCCCCTTTTTCTGTCATGTTTTCTCATTCTTGTCACACCTTTTTAGACTTCTTTTCCAGTTCGGTGTTTCCAGGGCAAGCATCCAGAAGCCTTTTGGCACAGTCACAGGAAGGGCTCCATCTCCAGTCTTTCACAGGCAATATTGTAAAATACATCCTGATGTGATGCCTGCCTCTTTCCCCAGAACACAACTTTGATTTATGTTCAACTTGTGATCCATGGCACTCCTTAAAATATCTCCTTAACAGATGCTGCTTAATCCTTCTTCATTCTGACTTTGTGAATACAATTTCCCTGATCTAAGCTAAGGATTTTGCACCTGACTTTATTTGATTCTAAGCAACTTCTGTAATTGCCTAGGTTCATACTGAATTTTTACCAATTTTTTTTTCTCCCAATTTAATATTTTCTGAATGCTTAGAAAGATTTACTGGAAGTACAGTTTTCCTTCCACTGAGTTTATATTAAATGCATTACTAGAAACTGGACTGGGAAATGTTTGGAAAATGCTATTTCAGGATGATTATTGGGATTTAGCTCAGAAGTGTACTGTCTGGGACAAATTTGTATGGAGAAAGGTTCTTATAATATGGGTGGGTAAGGTGTAGGATTTGGCTTTACCTCAAGAATTCATTCCAGTCTGCTGATACAAAGTTTTCTTGGGGCAATGGGACATACATATACACTCTGTCTTAAGAGATCTGTGATGCGAAAACTAAGTTTGTATGCTGCCTACTTGTTCTGTGTTTATTTATATAACATGGAAGAGAATAAGGCTCTGGCCTTATTTCACTGTAATACATGAGCATGTAATGAGGTGAGAGTTTGAAAAAGTGTGATTTTACTGCGTCAGTTTAGGGCTTCACTTTCTCTTAATTTTTCTAAGCAAGCTTGTCTGTCTGTTGTCCTGTCCATAATTTTACTTCTGTGGCAGTTCAGTGACATGGTTTTCTATCTTAAATGAGAAAATATCCTAAACGTGAGTACTGAAAAGTCTTTGATATTTCCTGATAGCCCTTTGACTTTTCTATTTATATAAGCACTCAGACACTTGTCTCTCACTAGAGTACTGCATTATAGCTAATCAAATATTATTTGTGTGTTATGCTGATACATTTTTCACAAGCCACGTGTCCAAGGGTGTTTTACTGAATTCTTATAAGAAGGGATAGTGATAGTAAAGTTAGAACAAATGTCACCCTGATTTGAGGATTTAGAGGATACAATTCAGCTGATTTAACATAACCCACACTATTCTTTCACATGAAACACCTATTTAGTAATAAAATCTACACATCTGCTTTCTAAACTAGCTCCATTCACTGTTTGATTTATTGATCCATTAAGTGGGGTTTCAGACCTAACAAATAGCATCAGATAATCATTTCACTCCCACTTTTCCTCTGGGACAGCAAAGGTCAGTTTCTGTGGTGAGTTCTTAACTCCAATCTTCTAGATTAGCTAGAGATCATTAACACTCAATATAAATGCAGCAGCAAGCTTGAAATTAACTGGTAGCCAGACTGGACTTATCCAGGATCTCCATCCTCAAAGCAGAGGTAGCTCCACCTCCGCTTTTTGTGTCAGAATTACCCAATGATATTGTTGCTGCTGTAACTTAGAGATACACGTATAAAGTTGAGACTGTTGGTTGCTTTCAGGGCTCAAAAAAACCCCCCAAAACACTACTGCCCTATGAAAGTCACCCAAGGTGTAGTTTTAGTTTCTTATATGCCTATAGAGTTTTACTTGCTCTTTGGAGCTGAATTATGAAATATGAGCCTTATCTTTCATACTCTGAGGTTTGTTAGCATGAAAAACTACTAAATCTGCAAATAAAGTGACAGATCTTCAGAAATTTATGATTCTTCTTAGTTACTTAGAGGAGGTTCTTGGCTTTTCATGGCTAATTGTCTGAATTTTTCAGATAATGGGATTCCCTTATAGTAATTTGTTTTTCTTGCTGCTAACAAGTGATACATATTCACTTAATGTTGCTTTCCTAGGGATTGTGCTTACTTGTTATAGGACTATTTTCTTTGGAACACACTCTTCTTTTTATCAGTGCTTTAAAATGTGTTATTAAAATAAATACAGTGAAGATTATTTGAATGTAAAAATGAAAATTAAAATTAATAAAGAAAATCTATAGCTGAAACTAAGTTTCCTAAAACCTGAGGGACTTAGTGGACCAAAGTAATTTTAGGCCTGTTAGGGAAATGAGACAATTGTAAAACTGTTGCTGCCACCCAAAAGGGTGACATACAGTCACCCATTTGGGGACTCCTCCCAGGACACAGGGAAGGCTTGCTGAAGGCAACTGGAAGTGAGAACAAATCTCCGGGCTGCTGCTCTTTGATTGTTTGCATATCTGTCAGAGAGATGAGGAAAAGACGAAAGAATCTGATGTTGGAGTTGATAAAAGATCAAGAGAGGCAGCTTAGTCTGTGTCCCTGAGGAAACAGCAGCTGGGAGAACATTTTGGCTAACAGAAGTTTGGAAAAGTGAGGAGAAAGCTGTCTCTTTTTACTTGATATTACTTGTGCTCAACAAGAGAGCACCTTATGTATCTCTATAAATAAACATCTACGACTTTCCCTTCAGAATGGAAACAACCTTTCAAAAACATGTTCAACTTTTCTGGCAGTTTTGCATACAATACCTGGTACATTTGTTCTACTTACTTTCCCTGTAGTGTAAGGGATTGCTACCATAAATTTGGGGTTACTGAGAAAGTAAATCTTACTCTAGGCAGACATTTCCTGTTGCAAGATGAAACCTTACATTTTAGCAGTGCTTTTACTTTGCTGACACAAAAGTAAGTGACTCAGAGCACAGCTTAACCTTTTCTGATTAAAGGAAGGGGGAAACACAGAATGTACTTTGTGCTACAGAGACAAAAACTTCTACTTTTCTTTAAAGCTTCCCAAAAGTAATGGAAGTTGCTATATACCACTCATGATGACCGGTGATAACTCTTATTTTTTGTTAAAATTCCCTTTTTTTTTTTATTTTCCCCCTCTTAATCCAAGTCAGCTTTTTTTTCAGAATGCTGGGATTTGAAATGAGGTGTAGCACTACGTAATGGTTGTTTGTTGTTCACCATAGTAATGTTGCAATTTTTTGAGGGTTTAAAACTTTCTTCTTTTAAATTTGACAATGGCTTGGGCAAATTGGAATGGATAGGACTAAATGTTAAACTCAAAGGTGGTCTTGGGCTGCAGTTTGTGTCATTTTAATGGCAAGATTTACTTGTAGAAGATATCCGCAGAATATTCCTCACTTTCTCTGCTGGTATTACAGAAGGCTCAATGTGAGTATTTTATTTTACAGCAGTGCTATTCTCTTTAATAGGAAAATGGAAGCTATTTTAAAAATAGGTATTTTTTTCCCAGAATAATAAATGTTTCTTCTGTATTGTCTGTTGCTTTAGAGGCAATCCAAATACTGAGAAGCTTTGGCTAAAATCTCTTCTTTGGCTCTAGCTGATGTGCAAATTTCTTAAGAGAATTGTCCATGCTACATGCCATTTTAATCTGATAGTTTTTGGTCTTCAGAGTAGAATGGTGATCCTTCATGAAGGTTCTCAGTAACTTGTATTTTTCAGTCTAGGTAAGAAGCCAGTTGTTGGGAATACAAATCAACCAACTCAGCTTCCATGGGACTCTACAAGAGGTTCTCTGGAAAGAAAATGATGCTGGGATATTAATGGATTTTGTTATTTTTTAAGAAAGCCAAGAGTTTATATTGAAAGAAGACACTGACTACTAATATTCTTTTTATGTGAAACTCCTGTTTTTATTAATAAAAACCAGGAAATACAAATGCTTGGCACTGTTAGTCTTCAGAAGTAACTCTATGCAACTTTTTAACCTGTTTTGGAGTATGCAGGGTAGCTGTGAATTTAGAGGGAAGCAGTGATAGGAGTGGGAATGTAATGTCCAAACAAATCCTTTTAATTCTGCATTTTTTCAAATCCTACATGATGATGGGTCACATTATCATGAAAGGTACTGTGAGTTGTGTCTGTAGAAGCAATGGGTAGACTTCTTCAAGGGCAATTTCACAGATGCATTCCAATTTAGAAATGGTGGTGATTATAATGGTGTGTCATAACACATATCCAGTGATTTAGACCAGTGATACAGTTGTGTGTGTCTATGACAGCCATGGGAACTGGTTAATTGGTGAACGTGTTCATATGCAAACAAGATTTTCTTCCTGTAAACCTTTAGCAAATATGATGAACTTTCCATACTGGGGTTCCAGTAAGAAAGAATATGGAAGGGAAATTGATTCACTGGCTGAGATCCTATATATGGACAATTTCTTTGTAATCCTCCTTGAGAAATAATGTGAGCCCAGACTATTTATTTCATCATAGATGAACCTGAAATAAGTGCAGTCCAAAAAGACATAGTCTTCTAAACTCTACTCCCTCACAGTCTGAATGAAAGCACTGAGCTTTCATGAATCCTGACAAGCATAAGTGGGATTAGGATAAAGTAAAATATAATGGAAGTTCTTTGTGTATGGGAAAGTTTCCACAACAGAGAACATAATTTAAAAGTTATCCTTGTAAAAATGCATGTAATTTAAGTATGGCTTGCAATATTCTGTGCAAAGAAGTCACATTGGGAAAGAGCCTGAGGCAAGGCTTGTAAGTGTTTTTGATTGCAAATATATTTTAAATCTGTTTAACTTGGTTAACTTTAATTTGCCTCTGCCATGGTCAGGGACATTCCACTTGAGCAAACCTGATTTAGTGGAAGGTGTCCCTGTCTATGGCAGGGAGCTTGGAACCTGATGGTCATTAAGGTCTCTTCCAACCCAAACCATTCTATGATTCTGTGATTCAATTTCAATTATACTAAAATAATTTTAAAATTCATTAAGAAAACTGATTTTGGAACTTAATCATTGTGAAACTTGGAAGCAAAAATATAGTAAGTCTGCAGGATTGCAACTCTGAAAATGTGTTTTAAGTTTCATGTATATTGATATTTTTTAGAGTGTCTTGAATGTCCTGAAAATGTTCAAGACACTAAGATTAGTGTAATCTTAGGAACTTCACAGGAGAAGGGTCCTTTTGTATTAATTAACACATCTTGTCATAATTATATGGATAAACACTTCCAAAACACTTTATGAGTGTGTCAAAAAAAGTCTTCCCCTTTGTCACTGTTTACTGGAGATGCCAAAATATTAGCATGACACTTGAACAGTCCTGCAGTCCGCTTGGCCACATTCCTGATATATAAGAAATAACCTGAGGGGGATTTAACAAAAGCAAAGTGAATGACTAGCATTCCCATGTGTTTATTTGATTTACTTTTAATAACTTAGCACATAAATCATTCAGACCCAGCTACTCTGATTTAATATTGAGCAACAGTAGCAACTCCAAAGATTTTTTTCACTCAGCAAATGTTGCTGAACAAATATTCTGAGTTTACATTCCTTCTTCACTCAGTGATTTCTGACTTCAGAAATACTTTAAATCAGAAATACAAATTAGGCTACCTAGTACTATTTGCTCTGCATAGTTGTGATTTAAAATGTCATTGTATTCCAAAGGGTTACCTGGTGTAAATATGGAAGATCCATATTTTTGAGCTTGTTTAAATTTTGTTTTATCTTTTATAAGTAAAAAGATTGTTTTAAGAAATTGTTTACCGCCTTTCAAAAAGACCTATCTGCTTTTATACTTCTCCCCTCCCCTTTCTGTCTTTGCCCTTTCTCTTCCATTTTTTCTTCCCCTTTCTCCTTATGCTTTACCCTGTAATTTTGTTTGCTTGGTTGGTGTAGTGGGTTGGTCTACCTGGTTCCAGGTGCCCACCAAAGCCTCTCTGTCATTCCACTTCTCAGATGGGCAGGGAAGAGAAATTGTAAGGAAAGACTCACTGGTCAGGATAAGGGTAGGGAAAGATCAGTCACCAGTTACTGCCACAGGCAAAATAGATTTGACTTTGGGAAATTAATTTATTGCCAGTCAAAGTAGGGTCACTCCCACAAGAGACAGAGCTCCACAAACTCTTCCAGCATGAGTCCTTCCCAGGGATAACAGCTCCAGCGTGGGTCCTCTGCGTTGTCCCAAGTCCTGCCAGCAGACCTGCCCCAGCCTGGGCTTTCTCTCTCCACTGGTCCTGCCAGAATCCTGCTCCAGCATGGCCTTCCCATGGGATCAGAACATCATTTGGGCACCTACCTGCTCCAGCTTGGAATCCTTCACAGGCTGCAGGTGGATCTTTGTACTCCTATGATCCTCCCCAGGCTCCAGGGGCACAGCTGCCTCACCATGGGCTGCACCACAGGTTGCAGGG
Source organism: Formicarius rufipectus (assembly GCA_013399695.1). Lineage (NCBI taxonomy): Eukaryota > Metazoa > Chordata > Aves > Passeriformes > Formicariidae > Formicarius > Formicarius rufipectus. The sequence continues at coordinate 1,759,134 of VXAU01002356.1, read as the reverse complement.
GAACCTCAGCACCAGTGCCTGGAAAACCTCCTGCCACTCCTTCTCCACTGACCTTGGTGTCTGCAGAGCTGTTCCACTCATGTATTCTCACTCCTCTCCTCAGCTGCAGTTGTAGTTTTGGTTTTGTTTGTTTTTTTTTCAAGCATAATTCAGAGTAGTCTTTCTTGTGATCCTGTGTGAGTGCCAAGATTTTTAGTTTTTTTTTTAATATATTCCAACTGTATCTGAAAAGTGACATAAGGGGAATGCAAGTTATGTATTCTGCAGATGACCTTTAACTGGGTTTGAAAAATATTACTGTGACTCTGTGAGGAACTATCTGGAAAGACAACTTTCAGACTGAGGTGAGAGATAATTGCCTTAAGTAACAAAATTGCATGTAGCTGGTGGATTCTACTTTTTTAGATAGAGCAGATCTATGCTTCAAAGATAATTTTTGTCTGATGTTTTTGCACTATATCAAACAGTATCCACAGTCAAACCTGGTATTTTGTGAACTTTCCTTGATGTCATCACATTCCTGTCAGAGGCAGTTTAAAGAAGTAATACTGGGACTTGATCATGTTTGAATATATAGTAATTAAACTTGCATCAATATCCCAGAAGGTCCCAGAGCATGGCTGTATCCCAAAAGGTTTTCTTGCCTACTGAAAACATCATGATTTGTATGAATCCATTCAATTGTATTTACATCATTAATCACAACCCAAGAAGGAGCTTCTAGAGCCAGTCATGGAGCAGGCACTCCTTGCATCCACATTACTTTAAGATTAAAAACCTCTATTCCACATTTGCCTTGAAGAGAGTTAACTGGGAAACTCTAAAGGGGAGCCAGGGAATAATCCGAAAATTATGTGGAAAATCAGAATTTTCAATATTCGATTGAGACTTCTGGTCCTCTTTTCCTAAGCAGTAAAGATAATGATTTATTAAGCAGTAAAGGTATGTGTTTGATTCCTGTCCCAAAGCGCCAAGGAAAATGTAGATAAATGTATACTTGATGTCCCTACAAAAGGAGACTCAAGTTTGGTTTTCTCCACTTGTGTATTATTTCTAGCTTAAGTGAAATTAGTTCATCTGCTGTCTTCTCTTTTATAGTGAACATGAAATCATCCAGTATCCATTTTTTCTTATTTTAAATTAAAACTAATTACATACCTTTTCCATATATAAAAGAAACATAAGCATTTTATTATATTTTCATATGGTTGAGGCAGTGTTTCTTCACAGTATACTAAGGAATGAAAAGGGGGAGCACTGGATGCTGTTTGGAGCTGCAGCCATCTTTATGAATCCCCATTTATTAATTTCCTTTCCTTCTTCTCTCTGGGGAAACTTGGGGGTGGCCAGGGTCATCAAAACAGACTGAAAACTGGTTTTAAGCCTCAGAGGGAGTAATAATTCTTCCCTTGTTTAATCTGACAAACTAACTATAACTCTCTGCAGATTAGTAACATGCAATGTGGCATGGTTGGACAGAATGGGTTTCAGTGTATCCTTAAACTTCATTAAGGATCTTCCATTTCCATCTAATTAGAAAGATTTTTGTTCGTATCTGAGCTGCAGTGAAATCTGGGTCATTGGGTTAATGAACAATGAGAAATAATTAATTTATAAATCTATCAAGTGATGATAATGATGTGGAATAGTTGGAAGTCTGTAAGGATTTAGAGGATGCTGTTTTCCCTTTTTATGTCCTGTTAAGGTAGAATACACTGTGCTCATTCCAATTTAGGACACATTTTAATTTCTTAACCTGTGATACTTTCTCTTGCCCACTTTATGTATTTTCTTCTTAGTTGACTGTGTAAATCCTTTGGCTGTGTGGGGAGTATTTGCGAGCATAAGCAGTAAACCTCCCTCTGAAAGTGAGCGGCCGATTTTATGAGTGTTGAATGGGTAACCAAAACAATAATATTTCTTTTCCACTTCACAAGAGGGAACAGAGGGTTTTCATTCAAATCATTTTAATCATATCACTATCATTCTGTGCCCTTTATCTAGAACTAAATATCAGCCAAAGTTTCCTTGAAAACGAGCCTGGGTTTTGCTCAAATAAGCTAATGAACCTTTGTGAACTTTCAAGACTGGGCTGAATTTCAACTTTGGAACAATACTTGAAGCCAGGTGAGTTTTACTGTAAATATTTCCACCATGGTTCCAGCAACAATCTGATCTTGTTTAACTAGTTTAACGAAATGCTTGTGTAACGGTGAGGACTGGATGACAGACTTTTTGTTAAGAAAAAACCTGAAAAGTAAAAGTAGTGATAATGTGCTACTGTTTAAATTGTGCTACATTTCTAAATGTGCAGATGAGATCATGTTTAATATACATATTCTGTTTCTCCGTCTACACATATTTATACATAGACACCAATAGAAATCAAATGTTCTAGTTTAATTGCATACCAACAAAAATATTGAATGTACTTTATGTATATAGATGTGTAAAATCTAAGACAAAATGAATGTTACTAGTCATGCTATCTCAAGTATTGCTAATCTCTATAAACTCCTTTTTAAAGGGTCTGAACTTAAGCATAACACCATTACAAGAAGGGAAAGAGAACAAATGGGGGGATTCAGTGTAAGAACTAGAAGTTCAAGAGACAAAATATCATCTCACAGCCAAAAGCAATTTACATACTTCTGGTAAATAGACAAGAGCACAGAAATCTGTGTCTGTCCATAAATCCCGCTTTGCCTCTACTCCCCTACCCCAAAACCCAGTCCAAAACATTACTTGGTCTTATAAGCAGATGGAGCATAGAGATGCCTTCACACAGCAATGCAATTGCTTCAAGATGGACCACAGTGGTTGATAAAAATAAATAATGAATAAATAATAGGATATGCTGTGCTCTTGACTACCCTAAGACATGGGGATTTATAGAGAGATCACCCACCATTTTTCTGAGAAGTGTTTGAAGTTTGTTTCAAATAGGCAAAATGTAGTAAATACATATAACCAATACCCTAATTTAAGGTCTGTGATTACAGAGGCAGAAGACTGGATCAGTATACATGCCATGAGTGAATGTAACTGGGTGAGTGCAGTTACACTGGTGCAAAACTGGTGTGACTAGATGAGTTGCATTGACCTGGAGCTCTTATTAGGTGGTGATGTTGTAGTATTCTAAGGGTTAAAGTTTTGTAAACTTCTTTTAATTGGAAGTAAAGATTGTGTAAAAGTTTTCTTTTTATAGCATTAATCTGTAGATTAATGTTTCCTGTGTTTTAATGACATGTTCCCCAGCAGCAGATGAGTGGTATAAAAAATGTTTAATTAGAGTCAGCCATAGCCTGCTGGCAAGGAATGACCTTACCTTCAACTCAACATGCTGGATAAAGAACTTGCAGTCTTTTTTGCTCTTTATTGTAAGTTTTAAGCCTTGCAAGCAGAAAGTGTTTTGGTGAGTTTTTGTTGGTTTTGTTTGTTTTTGTTTTTGTTTGTTTTTACTAGTCTGCTGAATGTTGACCATAATAGCTATACAGTAATATCTGTGCTTTTTAAGCATTTTTTGTTATTTCCTGATTGGAATTTACTGAGAGGGTTGTACATGTGTGAAAAGGGAGACAGAAACACAGAGGGATGAAAGTTCAGTAGATTTTTTGAGTTTTGGGCTTTAGCGTCTGTTTTGTTGCCTATACCTAAAGCAGAGCATTAGCTAGTCTAGCCTGATTTTAGTGTAACCATTGCACTTAAGCAAGGCTTCCACTCACCACTAACTATTCCCCAAGGTGTTTATTAGCTCGGGTATGTAGTCCATAAATTCCATGAGGGCACGATACTCTGTTTCAGTTTATCATGTAGATGTGTCTGCACTTTAATCTCTGCTGTAGGATGGAAGTCAGGGTTTTACTCCTCTTGCCATGCACTCTCCTGTTTCCTAGGAATGCTTCTTCCAGTGCTGCAGCACAGAAAGAAAGCAAATCTGTCTGCCATTATATGCTGATACAATTAAATACATGAGCTGGCTCACATTCACGTGGCTTGGCTGCAAGTCAAGAAGGTACCCATAAAAAATCTAAAATCTGTGTGTGCATGCATTCATGTGTGTGCATGTTTTAAATACAGTATAAGGGGGACATGCCAATTATTTTTCTTCTCATTTTAAAATGGATTCCACACTCTTCTCACTGCCAAAAAAAAGTAAACCAAGTGTTTCTTTCAATGCATCTTGCAGTCTTTATCATCTTGGTAAACATACACTGGGAAACCAAAGAGAAACTATTGGTGTTCTTTAGCAGAGAGAGTGAAACAAAACCAGACATTGAGAGTTTATGAGAGCATGTAAAAAGATCATTTCCTGCAAAAGTCCTTTGCTATAACTGAAAGATCAAAATGTCCTGATTGGGAGATCGTGTTAGTCACAAAATATGATATATACATTGCATTTTAGAACTATCATCTACTTAACACTTACTGTTGCTGGACTGGAAGAAAAATAACACGTTGCTACCTTAGTGGGTGTAGCAGTTATAATGAAAAAGGTAGAGGAGAGGAGGAAATAAATGTTAGAATGAGCCAACATTGTGTTGAGGGGACATACTGGAGGGTGAGTGAAATTCCCTTCCAGTAACCTCTGGATCGACTTAGCCCCACTACCTATGAACTCCTGGCTCACTGGCAGAAAAATAAGCCATGCAACATTCTACTTACCTAAAGAATAAAACCAGCTCGCCCCCTATGAGTGCATACTGTTTTGCTCTGCTGCCTGATGCCTTAGATGCTTTTGTTTTCCAGTTGCTAAACTCAGAAACAAAGTCTGGTGCAGCTCCCAGGTTATTTGCAGACCTGTCAGAACTATCTTGCAGATGCTCAAGATGCAGTTATGTATTTCAATGCATATATGATTAACCCAGGTATAGTATCATCTCCTCAGCACACATGGAAATACTAGTTGTATAATAATGAGTAGGACAGGTTGAAAGTTATATTTCAAAGCTGGGTTTCAATGTAAAACTGCATTTCATGTTTTACTTGGAAATTCAATTATCATTGGAAAAAAACCCAAAGGTGCCCCAATGAAAAATCTGTCTGGAAGTGTGGCTGTGATGACTGGCAGAGACACACTGGGTGTTTCGTACACCCCTGTTCCTTTGGTCAGGGCCCAGCCATCTCTCATGAAACACCATGTGGTTTGACAAGACAGGATTGTAAGTCATCAAAAAAGAGGTTGCTTGATCAAGGACCCTAATAAAGGGAGGCCTAATCAGAGATAAGGTATTTATTTCTCAACTTGATTTTTTTTTTATGCAAATATCATGCTTTTTATTTTTTAATATTGCCAGTTTTAAACTAAATTAAAATTTTGGTTAAGGAACATGGATGGAAACATCTTGCTTTTATAAAAAAGTCTCAGGGATAAAGTGTTTCCTGACTTAATAGTAACCAACAAAGCAGAGCTTAATTTGTGTAACAGGTTTAACTGGAAATGCTGTTATTTCTGCTCCAATGCATATGAATGTGATGGGTTCCTACTGTGAGGAAGAGTGAAACTAGAAGGAATATGGGATCTGCCACACTAAATCAGCCCCAAACTCTCTCATGGCAGCTGCTGGTGTTCGATGGTAGTCCACAAAGAAGTGCATAAAACTAAGCTAAAAAAAGAATCATGAATTACACTGAGTGTGATGGTGATAAGAGCCAAACATTTTTAATATTACTTTCAACTCTTTATTTTTTTATGTTAATTTTTTTATCTCCACAGCTTCCCATGACACTAGTGTCTACCATTACATCTTGATGGTAGAAATAGTTTTTAGTTTGTTTTCCCTATTTTTCTTTTGATTTTAGTCACTGTCTCAATTTTATCATACTTCAATGATGCTGACCTCATCCATCACAGATTTGTATGACAGATTTTCTAGGATCTTGTCCACCTTGAATGATAGTTGCTAAATCATTCTCTGCATCTATTTGCAAGTAAATAGGGTGGCAAAATCTACCTTTCTTCATGAAGAAAAGAGTCAGAATGGGAGGCTGAGAAGAGAGAGCAGCTTGAACTTTATCCTCTTGGCACGTAAAGGGCAGATTATACCATTACCAGCCCTAAAGCAAGCTGTGATTTGCTGGCAAAGGCTGTGTCAGTCTTCCTCAGTCAACCCACCTTGCTGCCTTTAGGCTGGGTTCAGCTTCCCATTTTACTTGAAAGACAGAAATGTGCTAAACCACAGGAGCCTTGAACATTATTTTTTTCCCAGAGATTCATGCATACATACCACTTTTTTGCTTGTAATTTTGAGAGGACAATAGAAGTGCTGATGTTGTAGAATTATAGAATCGTTTAGTTTGGAAAAGATCTTTAAGAACATGAAGTCCAACTGTTATATCTGGTTAACAGTTTTATGCTTGTGTAATCTCAGCCTTAAATTTAAGGAGGACTCCAGCATTAACGAGCAGAACATAGGTTAAAAGAGATTTGTTTTAATGTAAGAAATATCTTGAGAAATGTTCTCTGTCATCTGTTGGTCACTCAGTTACTCAAAGTGCAATTCCAAACAGCAGAATATATTTTCTTTACTCACATTCAGTAATGTATATTTTCACTTTCATGCCTTGTTTTCATTAATTCAACTGAAATGCCCATTAATCTGGTACTCTTATTATCAGTATCCTTTGAAACAGACCAGATTTCCACCAGAAATCCTGACATATATGTAAGACTTCTCCTAGTCAGAAAAAGAAGAAAAAACCCAAACTACTTTGGTGTCTATAGGTCAGCCATGTGTTCTATAAAACAAGGTTTTGTGTAGCTGAGGCAAGTGAAAAACATTTTCATTAATCCATTTAAAAGACAGTGGCTTTTAAATCAGCATTCTTTTGAATCAGATCTATGACTTAATACCTTTCTTGAAATTTTAGCATTAAGGGACACAGTATATCTCTGTGCTAGCTAAAGAGTAGTTGGAGACTAATTTCAGATGGTTTGACTTAATCTGTGAAACCTCCACCTCTGCTTGTAAACAGTGAGGAGGGTAGAAAAAGCTGCTTAATACTGGATCTTCTGTTTCTGCAGCATTTCTTCATCTTAGAAGGTACAGAATAAGAGTCAGGTTTCTGGGGCTCTGTGAAGATGCTGCAGGTTTGCTCTGTGCTTCCCAGTTACTCTGCAGAGCCTGTGGGACCCTGGGTTTGAAGTGACTGGTGATGGCATTGTCACAGAGTACGTGTGTATTTCCTCCTGAGCATAAGCTGCTCCTCAGGTTCTGGTGGTAGAGTCTTGGGCATTGGATCCACTCCAGGTGACTGCCAGAGATACAGATCATAGAATCATACCCCTCTGCCATGGGCAGAGACATTTTCCATTAGACCAGGTTTCTCAGAGCCCCATCCAACCTGGCCTTGAGCACTTTCAGGAATAGAGAATCCACAGCTTCTTTGGGCAACATGTACCAGTGCCTCACCACCCTCAGAGTAAAGAATTTTTTTCTAGTATCTAATCTAAACCTGCTCCCAATTTGAAGCCATTCCCCCTTGTCCTGTCACTAAGTGCTCTTGCAGGAAGTCTCTCTCCATCTTTCTTGCAGGCTCCCTTCAGGTACTGGAAGGCTGCAGTTATGTTCAGGCTGAACAATCCCAATTCTCTCAGCCTTTCCTCACACCAGAGGTGCTCCAACCTTCTAATCAACTTGGTGGCCTTTCTCTGGACTTGCTTCAGTGAGTCAGCAAAGATGGGTTTTTTGAATGTGCTTTCCTGTGAGTAATTTTGTGAATGCTTTGTAATGGTTTAACTATAGCAGGAATTTTTTAAAGCAGGATAACATGGGGCTAAATTCAGTGCAGATCTTCACATTTGTATGGGAAATGCTGGTGGTTGACAAAAGGCGTCTCATTCTCCACGCAGCCTGATCCAAAATCTTACAAGATAGCTTTTTGATAGTGGGAGGGTGCCCTTGTCTCGACAGGATGCTGCTGAGGTACTGCAATAGTGTTGGTGTCTGATAGTTTTGGCATTGTTTGATAAAGCCTGTGTTTAGAATTTAGGTCATGCAATGTTGAGGTATTGTGGAAAGAATAATGTTGTGATACTTTGAAAAATAGCCAGTATTTTCTGCAAATATTTAATTATTTTCATTTTCAAATATGAAAAGTAATTTTTAAAATACATCATGATAGTCGATATGTTTTTAGTTCTTTCCTGAATAACTGTGCATTTCAGTATTTTAAAATTGAGGGGGATTGTAAAACAATTCCTAAATTTATTGAAACGTATCTTTTGATTTGCTTACTTCTGCCTTTGTTCAGTGTGTAGCACACTGACAATTAACATTTGGCACCTGCACAGTGCATCCACCTGTATGATTATAGCTTTGGTACACTTATCAGGTAGATAGATAGTTATAAAGACAGTGTTACTATTCAAAATGTCAAATGTGTTTTCAGGTAGGTAATTCCAAGAGAAAATTATGCCATGATACTAGAAGGGTGCTAAAATACTGTTATTCACTGTCAACAAAGAACATGTTCAATCCAGACGCTTTTGAAGGAGGAAGATCTTTTGAAATTGAAAATTTTTGAAATGGAGTTGTTAATTTTTGAAGGGAACTTCTGATTTTCCATTAAGGGATTGGAAACCAAGGGCTGCTATTATTATTGCTTTTACTTTATTCTCCTATGGTGACTGGGAGGAATCTAACCTGCAACAATGCGAGTGCTGAAAAGACAAGTGATGTTTGTGGTCAAAGCTTCCTTCATTAGAGCCCTCCAGCCTAAGGAGCAGCCAGTCTGGTTGGTTGACAGACTGAAAACTGAACATCATCAAAACTATTAAAATTCTTCTTCAGTCAGCCAAATGGATGTATATTCTCACAACCTCCACATCCCAAAATTCCCTCTTTTTTCCCGGACATCAGAAACCAGTCTGTCAAGAAGCACAACACAGCCCTGCTCCACCACTTTTGCACATAACTATTCAAATTAATATTAAAACACACCTCAGTTGAGGTTTTCTTCCCTAGTACTGGATTTTCTCGCACAGTGTTTCTCTTTAGCAGCTCATTTGACACTGGACACCTGACCTCTGCTACCATAATAGCTGTTAATGGAAACTTCACCTCATGCAACGATAAGATGGATTTTTGGCAGCTGTGAGAGATTATGAAGAGTAAGAACAATCTTAGCTGGAATCAGAAGAAAAGAAAGCATCTGTACCTTGAGAAACACTCAGCTGGTTTTCATTACACACCAAGCCTATATTTATTACAAGGACTAGCCAAGAGACAGAAAATGATCGGTCTCTGCACTTGGAGCAGGGAGGTTTGTGTTGGCTTGATAAATTCTTCCTTTCTTCTTGCTTGTATGACTATAAGTGACCAGAGGTGTTCAAAACTACTGGGAGCCAGCCTTGTACACCGTCCTCAGGGAGCGATCTTCACAGTGTTTTTCTTTCAGTGTTGCTCCCTCGTTTCTGTCTTTCCCTCCTAAAGTGGAAAGTAAGGGAAGAGAGGCAAAACAAAAGAGGACAAGTTACTTGTTTCTTTAAATAACAATTTTACTACATCAGACATCAAATAAATTAATAATTTCTTTAAAATCTCCATCTCCAGAAACCTCTTTTCCCAAGCATGTGTAAATGGCGAGAAACATCTCAGGCCACAGTGAAGATCAGTTAAAATTCAGAATTTGAGAACTCAACTATTTAAAGTGAAAAACAGGAGAGTTCTGTTGAAACAGAGCCTTTGGTTAAAAAGAAAATAAATAAATGGGGGGAAACTGTCAATAAGAATAAGAAAAATAGTTATGTTATTTTCTGTCTTCTATCCAAGCCTGCAAAACACCAGAGTTTGAGCTGAGCTGTCACTAAAGATTAGAAGACAACAACTACCAACCACAAAATGTTTGGATGTGTCACTAAAGGCACTGTGAAGGGAGTCAAGTGAGACAAGTAAACAGAATGCTGCGGCTGAAAACTTTGATTTAGTTCTGAGTAAATATGGGGCTGAACTGCTGTAAACAAGTGGGGAGTTTTGCCATAGGTCCTTTACATCTGAAGTGAAAATTAAATCACACAACGCAGAGAGGAAGGTCCTTCAGAATCCTTTTATTCTGCTGAAATTAATTGTGAGTTACTAGGATGGGAGACAGTACTTGTCTTTGTAGGTCTTCCAAAAAGGATGGGAGTTAGAGGCTTCTTGTACTTGTTTGACCTGTTGCAGCTGCTCCTGGAGAAGCTTTTTCCCTTGAAATGGTAGGAGATGTAGTAGTATTTTCTGCACGTCTGCAAAAATCTGCAAAGAAAGCATGGCATGCAGTGTGCCTGCCACCATCACAGCACTCTATTGCTTTTTTAAACTGCCTGCTGAGGTTTTTGAACACGTACTCTCTAGTATGGTGAAATTCAAATCATTTAGAGATCAATATTGCTATCATTGCTGGAGGGGCCAAAATTCAATTCAAAACTTCAGGGACGATTTGAAACCAGCATGTTCTTCCAGTGCTAAATCATGGACCCCATCCATAGGAAATAAGGCAGTGTATGTACAAGGTAGATATAAGGAGGTACAGGCAGGGACAGAATTTTCACTTGTACAACTGCAGTAGAGTTCCTTTCTCCTCTCTAGGCATATTTGTGTGTAGAAAATCTTAACTCCTGAGATAAATTAATTCCACTTGCCTTCTATCTTCTTAATGCCATGACCAGATACCAAAGTTGAGAAATTTAGCCTTCTGCTCACATATAAGAATTTAAGCCTGAAAACTTTTTGGTTGATGTATCTGTGCTAAAAACATTGCAAATCACCAAGCCTGATTTAATAGACTATTTCAATCATGCTTCACAAAAGTTTTTGTGTAACATGAGCACTGAGTGAAATAAAAAGTGACCAGAAATAGAATTGGAGTGATTAGGGTGTGAAGGGACCCTAAAAATCAACTAGTTCTAAGCCTCTTGCCAAGGGTAGGGATTCAACTCCCTTGGTCAGGTTACTGAGGGCCCCATCCAGCCTGGCTTTGATCACTTTCAGGGATGGGACATTTGTCTCTCTTTGGACAAATAGTTTTCAGATCAGTGAAAATGTCTTTGACATTTTCAGAAGAAGTGGTTGTTGTAAATGACAATTTAGACTCAGATCTGCAAAAGCACCCAATTCACATTAGAATGTCTTACTCCCTCTTATCCATCCATTAGAATATGGACCTTTTGCTGTTGAAGTTTTCTGGCAATGGCCTAGTCAGACTTTTGAGGCAGAGATATATGAAGGAAGTTACATCTACTGGAACTACTTCAGAGACGTAGCTGTGCACGAAACGACTTGTTGGCACTGTGTTAGAAATGGCTAAAAAGAAGGAAATTCTTCAGACTTCAAAGGTATGTGTTTTTTCTGGGACTCCATTTTGCTCTTTTGCACCCTTCTAAACTGTGGTTGGAATTTAATGGGAGTACTGTTGTTTTCCGGTCTATGAAAGCAGTCAGTGTATTTTTAGAACACAAGATAAAAAGCTTTCCTGGGGTTTTTAAAGAAGTGTGTTCCACTGGGTCAGATGTGGAGTAAAAGTGTTACCCTGAAATAATAATTTATGGAATTGTCATGATTCTGCAGGTACACTTAAAATCAAAGTATCTCTCAAGTAAGTTCTAGTGGAATTGTCAAAGAGTTATTTGCATACCACAGTATAAGAAATGGTATTGGGTGGTGTTGTAGTATGAGGAAAAAGTCACCCAGGAAATCTTGAAATATTCATGCATTAAATGGATTTTAAGAGCTGTATTTGCTTCATAAAAGTGAATAAATGTGGCTGTTTTATTTAAGGTATATTTCAAAGCTTGCTCTTTATTCAAAGGCAAGAGACAGGCACCTTTCAAAGACTCCGTTGTCTTCACTCAGGAACCATTTTAAAAAGGATGAAGACCTATTGGAGGCTTCTCTTCCCATCTTGCCTTCTCTTCAACTTTGCACAAAAAGCCTAAAACTAGAAGCAGTCAGAAAGATAAACCCATCCTTAAACACAGAGGCAGTGAGACTCATGTCTGTGCTTTCTTGTATCTACAAGAGTGAATAGAACAGACTAAAAAACTCTCACTCATATGTTTGCATGATGAGTATTTTGTCTCTGGATAAATATTTAAGAACATTTTATATAGGCCCAAGAACCTCTGGTGGCCTATGAGTCTAATTTTAGGTCTGAGTTGAATTGTCAGGGAGTGAGATCAGACAATCTGAAAGCTTTGGAGTGGTCCCTTGTTTGTTAGTTTTGGCTGCTAGTGGTGAAGATTTCTTCAAGCAGGTGTGTGTCATGATACAGCAATCCATGTGTCAATGTCTTGAACAGAATCAAGGAATAAGATCAAACACCTCTATTCCACAGTTATTCCTACATATTTTTTAAAATTACTTTTATTATTTCTTTCTTTCAAATGCAACTGCAAATTTTGATCCCAGCTATGTTCTGGTGTGAAACCTGGCGATATTAAATTAGAAAAACAAACAGGATACTTTCCAAGGAACAGTAGCAGTTGGATTATACAAATGAGACGTTCCACTAAATGGAAAAATGAGAAGTTTCAAATCAAAATTTCCATTTAGGAGGAGCAGTGTAATTGTAGACATGAGAAAAAGAAATGCATTAAGTAGCTTTGGAAATGGCTCTAAACAGCTTTTGGAAAGAAGAGTGTGGAGGAAGAGGCTGTCATTTGGCATGGCCAAAAGAATTAATAAGAGAATTCCTAAAATATTTTGCAAATTTTCCTTCTCCTGTCTTCCCCTTTCCTGTTTTCCTACATTTCATAGTTGTATGATAGAACTTTCAAGAAGAGTATAATTTTTCTTGAAGCTTTTATTTCACTACAGTTGAAGCTTATCAATGGAAGGAAAAGGTACCAGTAGAGATGGGAAGTCTGTGGTCAGGGTAAATGAGCTCTCAATAATTCCTTCTGTGTTCCACAAACTTAGGGATTTTTGAGTATGTCACCAGTAGGGTCAGTAGTACCTTTGGAAGTAACATCTCTGTGCATTGTTCCAATGAGATTATGTCTACCCCATGGCACCCCTATGGCTTTCCTTCATTAGTGACAAGTCCAGCAGAGATCAAGGCTGTAGGTGCGGCATAAGATCACCCTCAACCTCTCATGGCCCTTTACAACTGTGTGAATCACTGAGAAGGGAGCTGTGATGAGTTTGCACAACATTCCTGACCCAAGTAATCACTGATCCAAGATGCCAGGGCACACGGACCAGCTAAACATGGTGTGTTTACTCCCAGAACTTATTCTACCCCAGGAATCCAGGAAATGAGGTGGTGGAAGTTGTGTTTTATATGATAGAGCACCACACCCTGTGTGCCCCTCCATCTCTCCCAGGTGGTGGAACATCTGTCTCTCTGTTCTCCCCTTCATGGTCCATATTATCCTTTCTGTTTCACAGGCACAGATCTCACACTGTTCTGGGCATCCTTCTACTTCTCCGCTTCAGTGAGTCACCTGATGTAACAATGTAAGGATGCTGAGAGTTGTTCTGCTGTATTATATACAAATATCTGAAAGGGATAAGAAACCTCTGTGTTACAGTGGTGAAGAAGCAGTGACAGCAACTCTGACACTACTTGTGGGAATGTGCTCGTGCCCAGTTACTACTGGCTATCTGAATGGACGAGTTTGTACTGAAGTGTCTAGATCATTCTCCTCATGTATCTAATCTGTAGTAAATATTTGTGGCTGCAGCTTAAAGTTTACATTCTTTGAATACACAGCATGATGCTTATTGTAAATATGAGATACTAAGACGAGAGCTTTGTAAAAGTTAAATATCACTTTGTATTAGAAGCCTTCTCAATTAGAAATGAGCACACTTGACCTTATGTATGATTTCCAGGATTTCTTGTGTGTCAAATGAATTCTTTGTACTCAGGTTTTTAATGCGTGCATTTGATGTAGCATAAGCCCATTATTTGATGCTAAATAACGTAAATCACTATTCACTTTGTAAAAGAGTTACATTCAAAACCAGTTGTTCAGCAGCAAAATGAGCTTTAGATTAATTTATAAAGTGGTAATTTTTTTTTCCTGATAATTCCTGGGGAGGAAAGGGGAATTAATTGTTTGAAGAACTGGTTATCAACCACCACTGACTTTGATAAACTAGGGATCATTGGGATAAAACCCCTACAACTTTTTTTTTTTTTTTTTCCTAAGAATACCTCTGTATTTAAACAGTAGAAGAAAATGTATATAGAATGCAAATAAAATAAACATAGATTAGATTACTGGTCTAGTACTCTTCCCAAATGAAAATACAGAATTGGAATAAAAGTGAAGAAAGATCACAGTAACAAATGCAAGAAACTGTGAGGGCAAGAATTAATGATGAGAATCAACAGCTCACAGATAATAAAAAGCTAGTTTAGGAAACAGAACCACACAGATTTCTGATAACTAATGCCTTTTGTAATACCTGCCAAATGTTCATCTGGCAAGGTTTTCTAAAGGCAAAGTAATAACTGAGCTAAATCTGGAGTCTAATTGGAATGTGCCAAGTAAAAGAACGATATCTTTTTACTAGATTTGAACTGCTTTCACAATTCAAGTGATAGCGAGTGAGTCGGGACAAGGAGCCACGAAGAGGGCACAGCCTCAGTTGTGTAAGTAGATGTGGCTCCCTGAAGCTTCAGCAGATCTGCTTTTATTCATACCAGCTGAAAATCTGACCTCTGGCACTTTCAGACTTCCTTGCAGAGTGTTATTTGATTAGAAAAGAGAATTAATGATTGCGAAGGGTTTGAAGAGAATAAGGGGGAAATTGTCTTGCTAATAAATTTTGTGCATAATGCAGGGTTAGAGCAGCACTGATGTGACAGTGCTGCACATCAGGGATGATTCCCCCCAAGCCTCAGGGGAACTGAGTTACCTCAGGGTT
>VXAU01002356.1:1715547-1744241 GCA_013399695.1 Formicarius rufipectus | reverse complement strand
AAAAAAAAAAAAAAAGAAATACTGATACATTATGGATTGGAATTTTATTCAGCTATGTAGACAACACTAGTCCACTGGGCTGTGGTATACTGGTTGGTTTTTGGTTCTATTTTCTTTCTTCTTAAATAGAATAAGAAAATTGTTCCCCAAGTTGAGTAACTAATTGCTTTATGGAAGACAGAGATCCTTCATGGTCCCCTCCATCATATCGTTGCTGTCAAGAAGATTTTTGAGGATTAAAAACTTGCAAGCAGCTTTCAAAAATAAACTCAAATAGTGATTTAGATCAGTGGCAACTGAATAAGAGTTTGAAGTAATATAACATGCAATGATTTTTAGAAGGCATTCAAGATGCAGAAAAAATTTTAAAAAACAAGCAAAACCAATATGCTGAATGTTCTGCTTGCAATACCTGTAATTCTGTGGTTTTGTAAGAAATTACTTTTGATAATGGTGAGGATGAAAATAGTTTGCAACATAAGGAGTGCTAGTTAGTAGGAAAGATAATCTGAGATTTTATATACATGTCTACTTTCACAACAGGACTTACACAGCATTATTTCTAGTAGAAGTCTCTACTCAAATTTTGGTATTTTGGTGAACTGCTGGAGAGAGCACCACAGAGAGGGTGCTGCATGTGTGTCACTGAATGCAGCTTTTTTCTTTAAAGGTCTAGTATGGATTTAACTGAGAAATAAAACTCTGTTTTGTCTACTTTGGGGAGATAATAGTGCAATTACCTGAGCCTTGCAGCTGGCAGACTTTTCCCATGCAAATCTGAAGAACTCTTATAATGCTTAATGAAGATTTTGTGCCCTGATTAATTATCTTCAGGAAATAGCCAGGGTGTAATTGTCAGCCTAAAAGGGAGTCAATTAGCAAGATCTTTGTGGGACAGCAGCCCTCCTTGGTGGACACAATTAAGGCGATAGTATGTTTTCTTTGGAGAATATAATTGCAAATTCCATCTCTCCTTGTACTGTTTTTATCACAAGAAAAAAAAGAAAAAGAAGGTACACAACCGCAAAAAGAATAAATTACATACAACCACAGTTCTAGCCTGAATAAAGCCTAATTATTCCACTATGTGAGGAGGAGACAGAGTTCCATCTAATCCATATTAGTGTACACATAGAACTGGATGTGGAAGTCACAGAGATTACAAAAAATGAGATCAAAAAGGGATTGATGCAGTAGATTTCAAGTAGATTTTAATTTTGTTGTAGTTTATTGACTGCTGGAGTATTTCCCATGCAATTCTTCACTTACTGTAGTGTGTTTTACAAGGGAGTTTGATTTGTCTTGGTATTAAAAGCCACTGTTTAAAAGCTTCAGTAATCTGTCTTTGACCATTTCATAGTTTTCGATGATTACTGGTTACATGTGTGATGAAATGAAACAAAACAGAAAGATAGTGCCAAAATGCAGCCTGTATTCAGCTTAAACAAGTTACACTGAAAAATAAATAGGATTTAGTACTAAAAGCCTGTTGTGGCTTTAATTTGCAGATTTCATGAGGAGTAAGTATTTGTACAAGTCTTTTTGCTTTTGTAATGAAGTATCAAATTGGCAGTATTCCAGGCCACTCTCCATAATACATGAAGTTGATTGTGCTGCTAAAGCACTTAACTCCAATTTGTAGAAAAGAGGAACAATAAAAACTCCCCCTAAAAATCAGAAAGGGAGTGGGGGGAAGATACTCAAAATATAATTAAAATAACAAGCTGTTTTTTGCCTTTTCTTTTTGGATGATGAAAAGATACCCATTTTCTGGAAATCCACCAGGAAATGTTGAATTATTTAATTTACCTTTGAGAAGTAAAACCCAAAGAAGGGAGGTTACTTAGCGCAGAAAAAATACAACACTGATCCTTTAAAAGTAAAGGGGAAGAAGAAAAGGAAGGAAGAATCAGCTAAAGAGTCTAGATGGATGCTACTTGTCATGTTAAAATCATAATTAGATTAAATTAATACAACATCATGTAGAAAAAAGTTCAATCACTAAAACAATCTTCACTAAAAGTATCAGGCACATGTAAGGAGTTACCCCATAGGATGTGTCAGAGAGCTTGTCCTCACGGGCAACACTGGGTAAATGCACTAGTAGTAGAGTAAATAAGAAACATTTTGCCTATGATGTGAAATTCAGTTCTGACACATTCTGGGGAACTTTAATATGTGATTTCTTTGAAAGAAATGTTTTCTCTTTTGAAAAGTGGTTTGGCTCTTACTGGATGGAAGAGAGTCCTTTGTTTCTCTCCCAGATGAATGACAGAGTTCTCAGCTGAAGAGAAAGCAAAAATGACTGAGGATTTATAAGCTCACTTCAGATATTCACCAGCCAAAGCAACTGGCTGAGTGCCCCCAGCGTGTTAATTAAAAGCTGACTGTCACAAAGGAGTCTGGAGCTCTCACTGCAGTGATCAGCTCGAACAGGGGACCTGAGAGTGGGTTTGTGAAAGCATGTCTAGACCTGAGAGCTGTATCACTCCATCACATTGGTGGGATGCTGCAGAATTAGGTGTTCATCTCTGTCATTTTTTTGGATCTTGTGAAGGTATTTCAGTTCATTCATACAGACTCCGAATCTTTCCCTTAAGGTTCAGGCAACTAGAATTCTGTCAAATGTGGTTTTATGCATTGACTCAATGTTTAAAGTGCTGACTCCCTATTGATCTTGTTGGTTTTATTTGAGCAAGTACATTCAATGTGAATCATAGCTCTGAATCTTTGTGACTGTGGCATCCCCGAAGGGATGGGAAGATTATGAGCCTCTTCCTCAGAAGCCTGTTTCTGAGTTTAGCATCCAGCTGGTTCTAGCCAGGATATGAAAACAGGCTATGAGTTGGTGCTAGGAATTCCCCATCTCAGCTGTAAGTTTTCCTCTTTTCAATGATTTGCCACAACATGGTAAATCACCATCTGGAGTACTTAGAATTACCCCTTTTCATCCTTCATGCTTGCCTCTCATTCCCTCCTTTCCATCCTGAACCCCCAGCTGCTCTGAAATTGTGAGACACTGACCTTCCCAGGCCATGGCATAAAACACTTGTATCTTGTCACAATATTATGAAAAAATATAGTTTTCCTTTCCTTTCCTTTCCTTTCCNCCCTCCCCTCCCCTCTGGCGCACAATAACAAGAAACTTCTTTTAATTCCAGAATTCCTTTCCATATGCCAACCTGACCCCAACAAGGAGAGTGAGCTGTCAAGCCATAAAAATAAAGTTTAGTATGATGTTTTCCTGCATGTCATGTGTTGCCCCATAAGAAAAAGCCTTTTCCCTTCCAGGTCGTGCTGTTCCAGCTGGTGTTTGGTGCTGCATTCCCTTGTGTCTCCTGGACTCCCCTCCCTCTTTCTGTGCTCCTGAATTCTTTGTGCCACCAGCAGCCACTACAATTCTGTGCTGAGCTGATTTATCAAACTGAGAGTGGTAGGAGTGAAGAGTGAAGGGAAGTGTGTGGGAGATGGAGTGGTGGGTGGAGAAGATGGTCCTATGGAAAGGGCTGAGAGGGAGGGAATCTACTCCTACTGCCTGGAGCCAGCTGCTTTCTGTACATTATCTGAGGGTTATCACCATACTGTTCTTCCAGAGGATGCTGGTTTATCTGAGCGTGGATGATATATGTAAAGCTGGGTAATTCATCTTTTATTGGTTAAATCAGTCCAAATACTTAATGCAGAAGATCAGACTAGAAGATAATCATAGTTCAGGTTGTTCCAGCGTTAAAATCTATTATGTGTTGGGTTCAATGCTTTTTTAGCTGCAAGATGATAATTTATAACATTTAGAAACTCTCTTATGTTTTGCCATTTGCTGCCTGTGACCTTTTGCATATGTCAAGCATATGGTGAATTTCTAAATGCTTAAATTGTATCAGCAAGGTGTTATATTCCTACTATTTAATTGTTTTTAACTTCCAGCTGTGCCATGAGAACACTGTACATGGGCCATTTTCTATTCATTTAACTATTAAAAAAAATAAATCTTTCCTTGTTGATTTGCTCATGTATTCACTTTATTTCTGCAGCAGCAGAAACAGATCTGGTAACAGTAAAATAGTTGTAAGCAGGAAAAATTACTTTCTACTTAAGTGAAAGACAAATCTCTCACATTTCTAAGTAATCTGATATAATGATTCTTGTAAAATACTTAATTTAGACATGAAATCATTACAAGGTTAAAATTTCATGTTATTTTCTCTTTCACACAGACTGCTGTACTTAGACTGTTATTTCCCTATATTTCCACTAACGCTGTGCATTTGGTGACTGTTTGCAGTGTATCAAACCTTACTGTAAAACTGCTTTAGCACTTTATTTGGAACTGTAAATACTCAGTTCTGAGCTCAGGCTCTAGAAGACCCAAGGATTCAGCAATGAGGCACTGAAGCTAGGCGATGGAGGAAAAAAGAAAAATTAAAAGAAAAACAAATGGACTTAATAGTTTCAAGAGGATCAAACAAACAGTGTCCCTCTTTTCTTTTTTTGTTTCTTTTTTAAATGCACTTTTCCATTGATTCACCTAACCTAACTATTCCCTATTATTTTTTTTCCTTATATTCTGTGGCTGCAAAGAACTTGATGACCTGTTAATTTATTCCTTGTGTTCTTTATGAATTTCATCTGTTGCTAAAAATTTCCCTCAAATGAGGGTAGTCAAATGAGAGCATTTTCACATCTCTCTTAAGCACCCTGCATGTGTTCTGCTTTAAAAATAATAATAACAAAGCCTTTATTTTCTGAGTTTTTTTTTTAAAACTCACAGAGCTGCGAAGCTTACCATAATTTGCAGAAAGCTTTATGACTGGGAGTGAGTGGGAGGAGAAAGAAGGGAAAAAAATAAGCCAAAGAAAGGTAAGGAGGTCTTTCAGTGTAATAAATAAAGTGAGACTATGCCAACTCTTCCCTGATAATGCTGGGAGAAGGATGCAGATGAGTGTTAACAACAGATTTCCCAGGTTCCACTAGGGTAAAATTTGAAACAGTCTTGGTAATAGGTAACCAGAGAAATTGCCATGTGTGTTTCCTTAAATTTGAATATTTTTCTCTATAAATGGAATTAACACCATTTAATTAAGACTTTAAAGTCAAGAATATATTTTTGCCACTCATTTCCTGATAAAATATAGAATAGAAATGAAAAAATTAAAGAGATGTTAATCAGACCAAGAAATGTGTCTGGTGCAGAGAAATGTGTGAAGTTTTTCTAGAAATTAACATAAAGAGGTGTGAATAAATGGTGGCCTTTAGTTTGAGATGACTGTATGATGAGTTGTACTGGTTGTGCTTGATCTGTGCTAGTAGGACATCAGGCTGGAATTCTGTTTTAATTTTAATGCTAATTTTACTGTGAAAGATTGTATCCCAGCAGCTCCTCCAAAATAAATGCAGAATTACTTTTGAAAGTAGTGGAAAGCCTAATAATAAGAATTACAGAAAATACTGTTTTCTTCCAAGGAATATTTTAGGGACTTTGAGAAAAAAATTAAATATATATATACTTTGCAGTAATATTTGTCACACTGAACTTATAAATGCAAGTTACCCGCATTGTGATTGGACCCAAATGTATTGTCTGAGAGGGAAAGAAAAAATGTAATTTACTTTCAGTAGCTTTTCATGTGTAATAAAGTTTTGCATCAGTATTGAGCACTTTATGACCAGAAGCAAGAGCTAAAATCTTCAGCAACTTTGCACCTTACAATCTGCTGGTGAGGCATCTAAAAGTTAAATTGTCTGAGTTTTAGTGGAGAGAAATAGGGATCTATAGCAACTCCCAAAGCTGGTGTCCTGCTCAAGTAGGTGTTGGCATGTTGTAGCCAAGTGTGCCCCTAGAACAGGGGGATTCCTACCACCCTTTCTGCTGGCTAACAGTTTTTGGAGTAATTGCAACCTTTTCTTCTGGAGGCATGAGAGGGATTTTAGTGACTCGAACAGAATCATTCCAGATGTGGTGGAAATGAGATCACATACTGGGCCTCCTTTTACAGCTCTGGTGAGATACAAGATCGCAAAACTTACTCAAGAGACTGTGCCAGCTCAAGGGAGCTGCTTTTTTCTGTAATTTTTTTTCTCCCCAACATGAAGTTGTCTACTTAGAGTTTGCTCATGCCAGATCATAGATCTTCATCATTTGCAGGGAAACCTGTGCAGGCCTAATAAGTCCCAATGATACCGTATCATCCTCCAGTTAACTCCAGGAGGTGCCTTTCCAGCTGTGCAGCAGGTGAACCACAATGCTCAGAGTTCATTTTGGCTGTACACACAGCAGTGGACCATCCATGTGCTAGGGACTCAAAGAATGAAAGAAAAACTCCAGATTTTCTTTGGAGAAACCAAAAATAGCTTGATTGTCTCGCTGCAGGTTCACCACCAATCTGTGAACTGGTTTTCTTTCCCAGCATGGCACAATTTCTGTATTCTACATTATTTGGAAGTCTATATGTAGTTTTCATTTTATGATTAGTAGAACATGCTTAAAATTCATGGAGCAGATTTTTCACCTAAAATGCCATTTTAGAGGTATGCAATAAAACTGATGTGGACTGGAGCTTTATGGGGAAAGGAATCATACTATGGGATTTAAATGCTGAAAATCTATGGGGGTTAAGTTCTGAAGCCACAAGTAAGGTCATTATTATTCATTGGAGGTAATTTTTTCAACCCAGAAAGCACTAGTCTTCTTTATGAACTAAAAACTAGGGTCCTTGGATATTTTATTATTTTCTTAAAAAGGGCTTTTAAGAAAAGTACAGCACCTCTTCATATCTACCATGAGAGCTTTTTTGTTACATCATAAGGGTCTGATTCTGTCCCGTAGCTATATTGGAAGGGTAGGGGATGAAATCAGTGGGAAATGAGTGGGAAACTCATGGCATAAAGACAGACCTGGTCTCTGAGGTATGTGGCCACCAATAACAGCAGTCATGGGAAAGTTCCAGGAATAATAGTGGTAGCCATTTAGGTAAGTGGAAAATTGTCCTCCATTTTTACAATTTTTGTCCCTCAGATGTCTGCATTTAATAATCACAATCTAGTATTCTCATTATTACTCATCAAAATAGTATAACTTTCTGGTCTACTGAGAATGCAAGTAGGGCAATTACTTAGATAAAGACATCTTGACATTTTACCGGGACAAACTGCTTTTTGACAGAACAGAAAATGCAGGAAATCCTCACTTCTGAAAAACCCAAGAAAAATGTTTCCCTAAAAAAATTATATATATATAATTTTTTTTTTATTTTTTTTTCCTCCACCCCTGCTGTAATTGACACCAAATGTTCCTGGCAGCAACCACTTTCCAATTGGTTCCTGCATTTTTACCATGCAAATTGAACACTACACTTCTCTCAATCTGTGTTTTAGTATAAGGGAAGCAGTTTTGAAAACAGCTTTGTTTTTATTCTTAAAGGATTTTAATGCATTTCATTCTGACTCACAATTACTTTATGAAAACAAGGTACAGTTACAAAACAGAAGACATTTTCAAAGATGACTGGAGAAAAGTCCCTATTTTTAAAGATACACTACTAGACTTCTTAGCACTTCTTATTACAAGAAAGAGCAACCCACAATGGAAAACCTTGTAAATGCATAATCTCACCTTAAAAATACAATTGCCCCTGGGAATGAAAATCTCAGCCTCTGCAATGAAACCACAGGGAATGTACCTCAGTGAAAATTTAAGGGCCTTGACATTTGTCTAGTGCATAACCACATAATCTCCCAGAAGTAAGGAACAGGCATGCCAATGTCTGATCACATATATCACAGTAAGGCATTTTAACATGCCTAGTCTAGGCCATCAAAAAAAAAAAAAATTGGTTAAAGATGAAACATTTCAGTTATGCCTTTTTTCTTTGTTTTGTTCATTACAACTTTTTTAAAGATGAAGGTATCATGCTTAGGAAGGGGAAAAGGTATCTTGAAGTTGAATAACATCTTAATTTAGTGTGAAAAAACAAGTAATTCACACAGAGAAGTTTACGCCTTTTCTACTGTGTAAATCAGTGAAAGTTAAGTGTGTTATGCTGTCTACACTTACTGATGGTTGGCTTTGGATATTTTTGTTATTTTGTTTGTTTCTCTTCATGTGAGAAGAATTGATACAATATTGAGAAACTGAAAAAAATCTGTCTCTCTTTTGCTGTTTATTGCTATATACTTAGCTGGAATTCAAGGATGTGGTACCTGATGTTCTTATGAGATTCCTGTGTCAGCTTCTTAGATTAACCTGTACCTGTCCATACCTTCATTTCAAGTAAGTAATTCTTAGCTATATCTGAAGCATGGAACTCTGGAATCATGGAACAGTTTGGGTTGGAAGGGATCTTAAAGATCATCTAGTTCTGGCCCCCCAGCCATGGGCAAGGGCACCTTCCACTAGACCAGGTCGCCCAAAGCTCCATCCAACCTGCGCTTAAACACTGCCAGGGTTAGAGCATCAATATTTACTCTGTGAAACGTGTTCCAATGCCTCACCATTTTCACAGTAAAGAATTTATTCCTGATACCCAATTTAAACCCCTTTCAAATTAATTACTCCATATGCTTTCTTATAACATCATCTTATCCCCATATGACTAAAAATGGGGAACAAACCAATGTGAACTTTCCTCATGCTTCTCATATATTGCCTCTAAACAAAGAAGAACAGTTGTCAAGGCAGTTATGTAAGCTTGGAGCATTTTAGAAATTTGTAAGGTCAGGACCTTAATACCCTTTATGTGCAGATTAAAAATGTTAGGCATAGATTTTGTGTCCAGTTTTCCTTAGGAAGTATGTCCCTTCTGATAGATTCTTACTGTTCATCATCTGACAATATTTTTCATTATCAGACATTCTCAGCAAGATGGCACTTTCATGACATACGAGAGTGCTGTGATTGACAACAGCTGGAAGACATTTGGCATCCTGTTATCTGGATTCTCTTAAATTTGTTCAGCCCACAGGCAGAATTCACTGCCAGGGAGAGCTCCTCTGCTAATGGCCAAGACTGTTCATACAAGGTTTAGGAACTATATTGGAGGACATGCCCAAAAAATGAACATGAGGCACACATGGCAAATCCAGTCTTACCTGAAGGATCCTTAAAACCAAGAGAGTGTCCCCGATATCCTTCCTGCCCACCTGCTGCACTGAGCACTGCTCAGCTGGTGAAAGCATCTAGTCTTTAACTTCTGAATGAAATTCTCTTCTCTTCAAACACTCTATGAGATAACTCTCTGGACTTTTTCTCCCCACTGGTTTGATTGAAACAGATACCTGACATCCTGCAGGAATTTTAGAGTTATGGGATTAGTGGTTGGACTATGTGTTGGTTAATTTTCTGCCTGACTGAATCCATTATTGAACTAGATATATCCTGATTTTATTCATGTTCTGATACTACAGGGAGTTGCTTTCCATGAGGAACTCTATAATCTCTATAGTAATTATGGGTAATGTGACCTAGTTATGGGATATTAATGTCACTGCTAAACAAGGCTGGCTTTGGTTTCTAGACTAATTCATAATTAAACTAATTTGGAATATTTTCTCCTGTCAATATCTAGATGGTGATAAGCAAAAATATAGGAAAAATACTGAAAGTCTTCACCCTAGACTTTGAAGGCACCATATTCCTTGATCTCCTTTTCATCTTTGCTCCCATTGGCAAGGAATTCAAGCAAAATCCAGTCTCTTACTATGGTGCAGAAAGCTCCCGGCTATGGACACGGCTGCTATAAATTCTTCTGTTGTGACACTGGACTTTAATATGGCATTACAACAAGAAGAATAGATGGATTATTTATATAAAATCATATATCCAGCTATACATTTTCCTTTTTTTTTTTTCCTGAACCTTGAAACTTCAATTACTTTTTTAACTACATGCACTACAAATGTATGTGATTTGCACATATTACTTCCTTTGGAAAATGATAATCCTTTTTCCCAGCACCTCTGGGCAAAAAGCATAGAGTGTAGACTTTTTAAATGGCTTTTTGTAACAACAAACTATGTTCTTTCCTTCTAAGTCGGTATCTCAGTAATGGTAAGCAAAAGGGAAATGCCAAGCAGAAACCATGAAGTTCTTGGGCACTTGTTCAGACTTCAAAACCTGCATTTATAATTCTGATCTTCAGTCTCACAGTTTCTGTGACACAAGATCAAACAGAATTTTGGCTGTCTTTCCATTACAAATGTTATGATACCTTATCTACCCTGAGTGAGCGAAGCTACTTAGAGCAAAGTGATTACCAGGCACTAACAATGTCACTCCTAAAGCGTTAACGCAAATATTGAGTTCAGTTATGTAACTCTCCCATAGTTACTGGTGCTTTCATTAATTCAAGAAGTATCTCTAAATTCATCACTGAAAAAATTACACTGACTTCTTTCTCCCCCTCAACACAGAACATAAAGTTGTCTTTATCAGGTTTCCTCAAAAACCAGAGCAGATATCCCATTAATCAAATTTCTGGTGAACCTTTTCGTACTTTCATTCTGAACAGCTTTTTTGAGCATGATGAGCTTCTCCAACTATTAAAGCCTCTCAAAACCATCTCATCAACATTTTCCCATTTCTTTAGCCATGATAGCTGTAAAAGACAAGTGAGTAAATAGCAACGATTTTATGACTGCAATTACTACCTACCAGGCTGTTTATAATAATTTTGTTGCTTTTATTGCTCCCTTCTTGGACTTATTGAAGCCACCTTTTTCACTGCTGTAAGCTCACTTTCTGGCAGATGACAGGAGCTTTCCTGGCACACATTCAGGAGGCCAGAACTTTCTGTTTGTTTCTAATTTCTATGAAAAAAAGAAATACTTTTAGGTGCTTCTGAAAGAACAGATTTGGGAATTCTTAGAAGATTTTTTTTCAGTTGATGGGAAATGTGTTTTTTGGGAGAAACATGTTTTCGGGTGTCAGTGGGTTTTGGGATATTTTTAGGTAGGAATTAGATACCCCATCCATGGAAACATTCAAGGTCAGGTTAGATGGGACTCTGAGCAACTTGATCTAGTTGACTATGTCTCTGCTTATGGCAGGGGGTTTGGACTAGATGACCTTTGAAGGGCCCTTCCAACCCAAACCAATCTATGGTTCTATAATTGCTGTTTCTAACCAGTTCTGCTCTTTGGTATTTTGTTGGATGAGAAATCTCAGTTAAATCCTAGAAATATATTCTTCTGGCTTTGCTAGAAAAATTAGTAGAACATTTAAACCCACAAGACTGAAAATTCTGTTAGTATGTTACAAGCACAGTTTGGTTCTTTCCTTTCTATTGGAATACTGTTAGGGGGAAAGAGGAAGAAATGGTCAGCTCTTCAATTTGGGCAATAATACATTTTAAATACAATAGCTGAACTCTCCAAACTCCAGTCTGATTTTATTTAAGGATTGTAGCAGGATGTAAAAAATCAACATATTAAACTATTCTGGTTTCTGGTGGAAAAAATTATATTTTGTGGATATACAGCCAGAGTTTTATTCTGGTTTGCATTATTCTATTTTAGTGAAAGCAAGAGCATATCATTAGATCCAGGTAATACTTTCTTAGTTGATCTGTAGGCAGAGCTTTGTCTCATTAACTCCCTACCCACAAAAAATTCAGAGCAGTGTTTCAGTGTTGTGTATTTTGTCATAAGTACACACTGTCATATTCTCCCAGCTGCAGGGAGATCCTCCTGAACAAGCTGTGTGTAAATAGCACAAAATGCCTTTTATCCTGTTCACAGTTGCACAGATCAGAAAAAGAGACTGAAGGAGTTTAAGAATGCAGAGATATTTCAGCATCTTTGTTCACATTGTATATGATTTTTGTTAGGTTGCTTTTTTGGCTTCTTTTAAGTGTTATGGTGATCAAAGTCAATTCACCTACTAAATGGTTCAAATACAAATTATGTGTTGACATATCTTGACAGGGTTGGTATTCCCAGACATAGAACAGCAGTGGTCCTTCAAGGGCAACGATTAGAGTCAATTACTGTGAACGCACTGGTTCTCTAGTAAGAGCATGGGGTCAGATGTAACAAGTACAAAAGTACAATGACTGGCACTAACTAAGCAGGAATTCTAGCAAGAAGAAAACCTGAGTTTCACATCCTAAGCACTGAGAGGCAAGTTGATTATACACAGACTGGATGGAAGAAAATGCAAAAAGTCAGAAGAGCGAATGAGTAAGCTGGGAGAATAAAGGTGTGAGTTGGAGTTTCCCACAGTCAGCTATGTCCTTACTAAGTGAGAGCTGCTGGTCCATGAATGTTTCCTCTCCATCTAACAGAAAGCCCAGGCGTGATTTGGGGCATCACTTACTCCTTTATTTTCATTGTAGAGGAAGCTGAGGTATATTGATGTAGCTGCATATAAGAAAGGGTGAGCCAAAAGCCTTTCTTAAAAAATGAATTTTCTCTAAAACTGGTGCCATCCATCTGAAAACAGCCCTTACAGCTCCCCTTGTTCATCATGTGTTTATGACAGTCTGTTTAAGAAGCAGCATCCATTTGCACTGTGGTTTTGCAGGGTTAGGTCATTAAACATTGTCAAGGCAGGCTTTGGGAGCTGGAGGCAGAGGGGAGTGGTTTTTGTGGTTATTTTTTTCGGCAAACTGGACTTAAAATGATTGTGGACTTTTCTGCTTCATGGCTTACCCACTAGTAAGAGTTGCAAGAATTCAGTAAAAGGAGCTTCGTTAAGAAGTGTGCAATCTTGACATTGGTTCTGACTGACTGATGACACTGCTGGGGTGAAATTATAGGCAGCTAAGTGAAATTCACCCATCCCTGCTTTTTGTGTCCTTTCACATTAGCAAGGAAAAGGAATTGCTTTCAGTTTTGCTTCTTAGAACTGTAAATTTGAAGCCTTCTCTTCAGAAAGGTCGTTTTTCTTAAATGAAAAATTTCAACTGTTTTCACTTTACACATTAAAAGTCTGATCTGACTTGTCCCATACTTCCTTTGGAATATATGTAATATGTTATTTTTAGAGAAAACTAAAAATTCAGATCTCTAAGCACTGAAAAATATCTTAGATCCCCACTTGGTGTGTTTAATCAAAATGTTTATTAGACAATGAGAACAATTTTATTCAGATGCAGTTTTCTCTAAGTATGTTGGCACTAAGGGAAAAACTGTGCAAAAGTATGAAGATCTGTTCATGACTAATATTAAAAGTCAAATTTATTAGAAGCATATCAGAATACATACTCAGTGGAGCAAGCTCAGCTAATAATGTCACAGAAAACTTCAGGGGAAAACTCAAGCCTGACCCAGTATAGCTGACTGTCTCTGACCTGCACATGAGATCATCCAGAGATGTTTCTCTAGGGAAATCATTTACTGGGGGGGTGCAAATGAAGTTGAAATCCTTTAAAGTGTGAGGATTAGCCACAAGCAGTTCTTGAGCAGGACACTCCAGGGATGATTTCTATTTGCAGATGTTTCATGAAGGAAACTGAGTTTTCAAGAGACATGCCTTAAGGTTCCAGGCAGGGAGAATGGGAATGTTTTGTGCTGGAAAATTTG
The DNA here is from genome assembly GCA_013399695.1 of Formicarius rufipectus. NCBI lineage: Eukaryota > Metazoa > Chordata > Aves > Passeriformes > Formicariidae > Formicarius > Formicarius rufipectus. The sequence continues at coordinate 1,730,726 of VXAU01002356.1, read as the reverse complement.
GTTAGGGCCTGTAACTGGGAATTTGACAACAATCTGTTACACCTATGTTGGAATTGGGTCTCACATAAAATAGGAACTCATCTGAGCTTCCAGCAAAATTGACCTTTTTCTAACCCTAGTGCTGTATAAAACTGTTTTTTGTTTGTTTGTTTGTTTGTTTTGAGTTTTTGGGGTTTTGTTTTGTTTTGTTTTGTTTTTTTCTTTAGAGATCTGTTATTTCTGTTTCTAAAAAAATAATTCAGAAATATAAATGCTACTGTAGCATCAGAAAGGAAAAATTTTGGACATACTTCTAATGCATAGACACAAAGGACTTAGCGGAAAGCTCACAGGGAAGGTCACTCCTGTGATTCAGTCCAGTTTTGCATTCTCAGGATGATTACGTACTTTGGACAAGGTTAACATAAACATCCAGTCATTTGAGTTGTTATTCAAGCTGAGACTCTGAACGTTTGTGTTTTTTTCGTCAGCAGATCTGTTCTTCTTGAAGTTTCCAGCCCCATTAATTACAGCCAGACATTTGTTTTTTGCATAGAGCTTGATATAATGAGATATAACCCCCATCTGGGCACTTGTGAAGAGTAATTGCACATTTGCAAGATACTGCAAGATTTATGGTATCATTTCCCAATATCTTGTGATACAAATGACTCTGTCTTACTGTGAGAGGTAAATTGGCACAATTACACAATACAAGAGTTTTGTAAAATATCATATATTATCTCCCATGAAAACGATGAAATTATTGCCTGTCACATTTGTGTGTTTATTGCTGATTACTCTGCAAGGCTGTGTTTCAAATCTACTGCTTGTGAACACGAACAAATCCAGACTAAACAGGGTGCAGTTAGAAATGAAATAGTGTGTTTGCTGAGATATCAGCAGAGAGACCTTAGCAATTTTTTAAATGGGAAAATTGAATTATGGGTGCCAAGGGCCCAGAAGTCAGAAGTAAATGTAGTAATATAACCTACATTTCAAGAGGAAAAACGGTTATGCTGAAGATAATGATCCTTCAGAACATGAAAATTATGCACCTTTCTGCAAATATGAGAAGAGTGTTCCTGTCCATTCCCATTTATGTCTTTGCCAGAAGTTGAGGTTTTGTGTAGCTTCCAGGAATGCACTGTGTCCATGAATGTCTTTCAGTTGGTTACAACACACTGCTGCCATCTGTGCTGAAGTCCTTTAGCAACCTGTGCCCCCATAGTCTCCAGGGTGTTCTCCCATCCCCACAGCCACTGCCTTCCCTCCACTGGGTTCCAAAGAACCTGTTGGTCAGTCTACACTTTCTAATCCTTCTAATTAACAGAGAATCATGGTCTTTGACCCTTAAAACCTATGAGGCACCTGGTAAGCCCTGGAAAGTAATGCAACAGCATCTGGCTACATCACTAACAGCACTGGGTGCAACCAGCAGTCTGGAGGTGGAAGCAGTGATAGACTATATACACTTCTGATTTACTGAGGTCCTGTTTGATTATCCACAACCACACGTCTAGCTCATGCAGAAAAGGCTGCAAATAGTGTGTGTGTCTGTTGTTTTATCTTGTAATTGCTATTCCTTGGCAAGGTAATACTCTGTCCTGAGTTCAGTCTCATATCTTCATTTAAGACTGTATTTGTACTATTTCCTTCAGAAAATCCAGTGAAAGAAAGAAAGCTTGGTCTCATCATACGTCTCACCCCCTCCCATGTGTGTGCCACAGCTCTTCTTCCAGCACCCCTTGCCTCCTGGCTGGCTGCACACATCAAGGATGCAGCCTGCACTCTAGAACTGCTGCCCTTTTCCCATCACTTCCACTCCAAGGTGCCATTGTTCTTGAGAGGGATTTTTAAGCATTTGTAAGATTGCTTATTGGGGGAAAGAATTCATCTGGTAGAATTAGAAAACTCATGCACTTTGTGATATGACTGTAAATAACCACACTTAAAATGAAATCAAAGCCTGTGTCTTGGGACAAGTGTGCCAGCTTCCAGAAGATGGAATTTTTTCATCGCACACTTATCACTGGTTTCCTAAATGGACCAAGATAAACAGAATAAACTCTTTCATGTGGTTGCTGTGATTAAAACAAGGTCCTCAAGTTGGCAACCTATCGTGGGTGGATTCAAAGTGGAAATGGGAGCTGGCTTTTTTCTTTCTTTCAGAGAATCCTGCTGCTGTTTGTACATAGTCTATCTTGGTGACTGGCATAGACTGGAATACATGCCTTCTGTGGGCTTGGAAATCTCATGGCAGTAATCAGGGGTGCACTGGTCCTTATGGCAGGCATCAGATGGGCTACTGCCAGGGCTTTGAACTACAAAAATAAATAGAGAATAGAACTGCATTGTTTTGGCGAGGCCCAGTCGTCTGTCTTGGAGCATGCTCTGGTGAGAGTGTTTAACTTGGATTTTGTCCATCACATGTGGTAGCTGCAAGAGTGGAAGAATAGAACAATGTTAGACGGTACATTTAATAGTGTGTTGGCTTAGAGGTCCTCAGGAAACTGTTACTCCCATTTTCTCTTCTGCTACTCGGAGCTCTTCTCTCTCTGCAGAGCTTCTGTGTAAGTGGATGTCAGATAGGGCAGTTTTCTCTCTGGTCCTGCAAGAAACCCTTACTCACTCACACACATGAAGAAACATGCTCCATGCACAGATCTTACCATGTGTTTATGGCTAGGGTAGGACTCTAGTGCAGCTTCACTGGTGGTTTTGACAGTTGATTTATGGGATGCTCTTCTGAACCTCTCTGCCCCAGAGGACACAGTAGGCAGAGGAGAGGAGCAGCACGTGTGCTGGTTTTGACTGAATCGTATTGTTTTCCTCTGCCTGTTTTGGGCAGTGTGTGGAACAAACTACAGCCCTGTCTCTTCTTGTTCGGTTTTTGCACCAAAAGAGAGTGCCCTGCCAGCCCACTGGTGGGCCATGTGCTGACTGTCTGTCTTATACCCACTCTGCTCAGCCCCTGCCATGTGTATGTATGTCTGTGCAGGGTGTGTACCTGGGAATGGTGCACCACAGTTGTCATGTTTTCAGAGCAACAAGCATGTTTTCATTGCTGAATGAATTCATTACAGATTGTCAGACAGAGTTTCTGAAGAAAGGAAAAATGAATATGAAAAATTTGAGTGAAGCAATATTACAACTTTCACGTTTGACTGTCTTATTTCTTCAGTAAAAGTTGGGATTTTTTTTTTCTTTTGGTGGATTAGTTATTTGATATAACTTTGGAAAAGGAAGGGAGAGCAGCGTTTTAAGAAAAGATGAATTCTCTAGTAAACTCATTCATTTTGTGTCAATTTGGGAATGCAAAGTAGCCATGAACTCAGCTCCTGACTATTCCAAGTTATCAGCATGGCACAAATCACTGGAAATGCTGTTTTGTATTCTGAATCTTTGGAAAGTAATTCAGAGTAGCTGTTCAAATTCGAGGGACATTTCCAGCATTCTTTAATGATCAGGCTATGTTCTGAAAAGGAAAAATGTGTTACAGAGAAATAGACTTCTCAAGCAAATACTTGACCACACAAAAACTATTTTATTTAGCTCTAAGGCAGTGAAATTTCATTTATCATAAAAACTCCTTTGTTGAGAAATTGCTGGCTCTGTTACTGTACAGAAGCAATGTGGAAATACACTGTGTAGGACATGAATATGAGACAAAGCTCTGCTTTTTGCCCAGTCTGCAGTGGTGGCCAAGCCAGTTGCCAGCCATGGAATAAGAGCAGAGGCAGTGGTTGCTGCTGCCAGGGTCTTCTGCAGCTCCTTCCCAAGGAAGGACACAGCAGTGCTTGCATCCTTTCAAAATGTTGATTAAGAAATAAAGGAGGATGCTGTAGGCTTTGTTAGAACAAATTAACATGGAGAGGGATGGCTTATGATGCTGCTTGCTTGGCATAGTGTCTGAGCCCTCTAAACAATAAGTGATCCATGTTGTGGTAAAAAGCAACTTACCAAAATGTGCGTTGTTTTTGTCCAGTCATGGCTAGACTTCACGAACGAAGATTTGGGAGGGTTTTACCCACGCTTGCTGCAAGTGCGTTGATGGCTGAAAAGGCCAATGTGAGATAGGCATGTCTGGTTGCAAAAGGCCCAGCAGAAAGTCTCCATAGGTAGCACTGTCAAGGCATGGTTCTTTCTGTGGTGTCTTTTCTCCTTCAGATTGATTCTGCATGCTGTTACAAAGGAGACAGCAGCGTTATAGATTGTGTGTCTCCACATCTCCCGATTGGAGGCCAGGGTGGACCACTGATGGTGGTCAATATGGCCAAGGCTGAGGTGTTGTTTCAGTGAGTCCTTGTATCTCTTCTTGGGGGCTCCTCTCTTGCGGCAGCCGGTGGCGAGTTCACCATAGAGCACAATCTTAGGGAGGCGGTGATCCTCCATCCTGGAGACGTGCCCTGCCCAGCGCAGCTGCGTTCTCAGCAGCACGGCCTCAATACTGGTGACCTCTGCTTGTTCCAGAATAGACACATTAGTCACATAATCAGACCAGTGATGTTTAGGATTGTACGGAGGCAGTGCTGGTGGAAGCATTTGAGGAGTCACAGGTGGTGGCGGTAGATGACCCAAGATTCAGACCCATAGAGAAGAGTAGACAGTACAATGGCTCTGTAGACACTGATCTTTGTACTTTTCTTCACGTGTTTATTGCACCAGACTCTTTTATGGAGTTTTCCGAAAGCTCTGCATGCCTTCGCTAACCTGTTGTCAATCTCTTTGTCAATCTTACCATCTGAGGAAATGACGCTTCCCAGATAACTGAACAGTTGGACTGACTTAAGCTCTGATTCACCTATGGTGATGTGGGGGTGATGGAAAACTTCCTGAGGTGCAGGTTGATAGAGAACTTGTCTTCTTCAGGCTGACTTCCAGCCCAAAAATCTCAGCAGCCTCTGCAAAGCAAGATGTTAAGCGCTGCAGAGCTGTTTCTGTTCTGTGTGGGCAACAAGGGCAGCATCGTCAGCAAAAAGCAGCTCAGGGACAAGGTGGTTTAGGGTCTTAGTGTGGGCCTTCAGCCTCCTTAGGATGAAGAGGCTTCCATCGGTACAATACCGGATGTAGATGCTGTTTTCTTCATCGAGATCTGCCGTGGCCCTTTGGAGCATCATGCTGAAGAAGATTGTGAATAGAGTTGGTGCGAGAACACAACCTCGTTTCACACCACTGGTTATTGGAAAGGGCTCAGAGAGAGCATCGCCATATCTGACTTGGCCACGCTGATCCTCATGTAACAAGATGATCATTTTGAGGAATTTAGGAGGACATCCTAATCGTTCCAAGATCTGCCACAGGCCTCTCCTGCTCACAGTGTCAAAGGCTTTGGTGAGGTCAACAAAAGTTACAGAGTCCTTTGTTCTGTTCCCTACACTTCTCCTGCAGTTGTCTGAGAACAAATACTATGTCTGCTGTACTCCTATTGACTCTTTTTGTCCAGAAAATGCCAGAGATTGTGCCATTCTACTCATTTGTATGAGAGAGCTTTAAGTAGAAATTGTAACTCTTCTTACTCAGCTCTATGACTTTAAAAAGAGATTCTAAGAGAGCTGATGGTATTTCACATTTGCAATAACAGTTGACTAGGCTGGGTTTTTGCATTTACCTTAAATAATGTCTGATTAAAGTAACATTTACATAACTACTCATTGCAATGGAAGAAATAACTCACCCTTGTTTTTGGTCCAGATGCTTATTATCCTGTTGCGCTCTGTTTCTCTGCTGGTTTACTTCTAAGGTACAATGGCAATATAAATATATGGGAAAATGCATTTTAAAGGCTTTGTTTTTGTGACTTCTCTCCTAACGGAACACAGGAAATACTAAAATTGTCACATGAATGAGGTGATGTTGGAAAGCCTGATTCCTAGAACAAATTACTGTAGATGTATATGATTGAATAACTTCTGCAATTTCATCCTCAGTTACTCACCCTTTAGACACAGAGAAAAAATATATGCCTGTAGAAAAACAGCACAAAGACCATGGGCTGGCAGGCAGAATGCTCATTCTCTAACCTTCATTGCTTTTTTCTTGTCTTCTGTGTATGTAATAGTTACAATTAACCTCTCTGAGTACAGAAGGTGAATGGGCAGAACGCTTGACATGAACCTTCAAACTCAGGCTCACAAACGGATCTCTAATGGCAGAACTCTTAATTCTTTCTTAAAAAGGTAGATTTGTGTGGCTGTTATGATGCACAGCTTTGTTTCTGGGAGTTTTCTATGATATTTAAATTATAAAAATCAGTCTGTTGATGTCAGGTTGGGAGCTTGCTGCTGAAATGCTCTGACATGTTTCCTTCTTTTTGTTTCCTCAAACTCCCTCAAATAAGTTGATTTCTTCTAAAGTCCAGAACATTACTTCTGAATTGAAAATATTTTACTTCCTCTTAACTTTTATAGTCTGTAGATGCAATATCCATCTCCATTGCTTTGATTTGCACACTATGTTTTTGAAAAAACTCTTTACCCTCAAAACCCAGTGGTTTTTTAGTAGCATTCGTACCCAATATGTCTTTCTTGTCTCTGAGTGTATAAAGTAGGCTAAGTCTTCTTTTGTTTCGGCTTGTAGCTGTTTCAAGTGCTCCATAAACAATATTTTTTTCACCCCCTCGTATATTCATTTTTCTGGTGATTCTAGTATGTCAGCTAGTCCAGAGATTTCTTCAGGTCTTTAAGTTTCCAAGTAACCGCTTGGATAGTCAATATTACTCAGCTTCACAGAAGGAGCAATTATAGAGTAATCACTTCACCTAACTGGAAGAAAATCATGGGGCACATGATTTACATTTGATCATGAGAGTACAGTGTCACTGTGCTACATCTTTGGTAAGTACAAACAGACTGCATAAGTTCAAAAATCTTTAATCCGTGTAAGAAAGGTTGAGGTGCCATGATTTCATTTTAAGTGGCAGGCTATTGTGTGTAATCATAAAATGATCTGATTTGTCTGATCTTTTATATTTAATTCCCATCAATGAAATAGATAGTAGTGAAGAAAACAGGTTGAATTGGAATAACAGCATCCACCATGTTCCTACTTCAGGGAGAAATCATTTTAGGGATAAATTTCAATTAAAGAGTAAATGTAGTTAAAAATCTTCAAAACCTATCTATTCTTTTTTTCATAAAACCATAAATATAAATATTTGTTAGAATCCTAATCACAAATCTACTCCTCATAGATTGTGCCTCTATTTTCTTAGGAATACATGTACTGTGTTAATAAATAACCCAAAATATATTTCCTAGAACTCATAGGAGACTTGTCAATTCAGAGACCGCTACTAAGCCAGCATGCACACTTTGTTGTTTTGTGTTTTTCAATTTTAGGCAATGAAAATTAATAACTGAGAATAAATTAAGTTACTAATAAATTTTCAAAGCATCTTCAATCTTCTGATTTTAATTATGTAATTGATAATTGTGCAGATCAAAGATTCCCCTGATACTGAACTAGTTTCTACAAATTAATGCTGGAGCTGGCTATGCATTTTTGTATATAAGAACTAAAGATTTGTTTGAAAATGGATGCAAAAAAGGATATATGTTATGTTTTTAATCTTTTTCTTAAATCATGTTATTAACAGTGGAGTGCAAATATTTATAATTATACATAATCTGTTCTGCCAGCTACCTGCTAATTTTTTTTTATTCCTGAAGAGAGTGATTTGTCATTTTCTAATACTCTGTAATTAGGCAATTTGAGTGAGGAATTATATCTCATTTCCTTAATTTGGGATTAAGAAATGTCCTTTACATAAGGTATGTTTGTGAAACTTTACTAGGTTCTTAAAACTCAAAGCTAACCCAAAAAGGAGATACAGGTAGTGGGGTTGAAAAAATTGTTTGTTAGTGTTAGGAAGATCAAAGAGATGAAACATTTAAAAATCCTATTTGGCTTCAGGGATGTGCAGATGTCGAGACTTGAAAGAATTTTGTCACATACAAACCTTTTTAATAGCACATGCAAGTCATAAACCGAATTGCAGTTTGAACATTTAACTTAATGTGCTGTAAAAGAGAACACTTAGACATGCCAGATAGGTTTGTATCTTAGGCTTTATTCACCTCACTTAGTTTTCATTGTTGTTTAAAGAATTTCATAGTTCTAGACTTCCCTTCCCCTCCAGAACATAGAACCTAGTAATTGAGATTTAGAGCTCTTACAGGGTTTGGGATGCTTTGAGATTGACAGGGGGGTCTGGCAGGTTGAAAGTGGGCCCATCATAGCATAATGTCTTGCAGCCAAAAAAATAATTAATGTTGGTTGGAAACTGGAAGCAGAAATTATGTTACACTGAGCATATAAAAACCCCTGAAGATCAGTTTACTTAAGACTGTTAATGATATATCTAAAGGGAGGGGAAAGAAAATTTAAGAGATAGGAAGAAGAATGATATGAACTGCTAGAGCACAAACCAGACTTGGAACATGAAAGAGTGAAGCACTGTGCCAAAGTAATTAGATGATATAAGCATAAGGCAGCACTTATCTTCATTTATAAATAACGCTTCTGGTCACTTCTTCCCATCCCCTTTTAGAGATGAATATTCTGCTGTAAACCAGACCTGCTCTAAACATCAGAGTCTCACTTAGCCTGGATTAACCTGGTGGTTCTCAGCAGGATGTGACGAGGTCAGAGCAGCACGGTATATCTCCCTGTTTTGAGTAGATCAGGTGTTGGTACCCTGGAGTTGCACTTTTTGATAAAGTTTGAACAGAGAACTATAGGAAGACATGAATCCTGGTTAGTCCCCTCTCATGAAGGAGACTAATCCTACTGAAGTGATTTTGAAATCTGGTTTTACTCAACTGTAGCAGAATAGACTCTCCAAACTTGAAATAGGAATTTGAACAAATATCCCTCATCAGCTCTAAAATTTTCAATGCTAGCATGGGGTCTGGATGCCTTATAGCCCATTAATGGGAAGGGGTTATCTGTGGTCCTCATGAGGCTTTGGAAATGTCTTCTGCAGTGTTTAACTTGACAGAAATCACTTGTATTTGATGCAGCTCTTCAGCATGGTTCAGTACTTTACTTTGCAGACAAAGTAGTTATTTAATCCTAAAGAATTAATATCACAGACTTGGTTTAGTTCAGAGATTCCCACATTGTGTTGAGACAACTGCTTGCTGGAGACTTAGCCAGTTAACCTATGGAGAAATTGTCCAGAGCAGCAGAATACAGAGGGGCAGTATTTCTAGGTTTAAGAAGTGATTATGTCTTCAGACTTGTGAAAGCAGCTCCCTCTCCAAAACATTTGTGATATCTCTGCTCACAGCCAACATGTATTCTCAAGCCAGACTTCCCAGGGGTCCTGACTGGGGTTAGTGTGCTAGTGGATAAAGGATCAAAATAGTGTGGTCACCCTCGCACACGGTGCACTATTAATGGATCATGGGAAGACAGCTGGTTGTCTATAATGCTGCTTTTCCTTCTTATTGCCAGATTTAAGTCATATAAAGGCATACTAAATGAATAACATCAAATAATTCTTAATGCTACTTTCCCAAGTAGATGATGTCTGCCATGTAAATGCCAATCAAAGGTTGATGCGAGGGGAAGATGTCAGCTGTGGTAGCTGACAAAGAACAGGTAGAGTCACTTCAACAGTCTGCATCACTGCAATCAAAATGGAATGCTATAAAGTTAGGGTTTTTCCTAGTAGAATGGTTATGGAAGTGCAATGCCTCCTTAGCCTTTATTTAATAAAGAAATTAATGGATAAATCAGGAAAATTACAGATTCCTTCAATTTGACATCCATTTTGTAGGCTTAAAATGGGATGTAAGAGCTGGGAGTCTATGAAGTAGGAAAACGTGGGAGTCTCTAAAAGGCTTTGTAATACAAGTTGCCTGATTTACCATAAGAAGGTGCTTGGAATGGTGTATCTTCCAGTGTGGGTGCCTAAACTGAGGTGGGAAGAACAAGGGACCTGTTCCTGTGCAAATTTTGCCTGATATTATATAGCAATGCAGCCACGAGCTTTCAAATGATGGCCCATCACGGGATTACCAAAGTCCTATTTCCTGTAGATACAAAAAAGAGTTGAAACAATCAATGAGCATTATATGACAGAATATCAGCTCCTTACAACAGTCCTGTTCATCCTTATCTTTAGTTCCTTCATTCAGTAATTAAGAATTATCCTGAGAATCTGATGGCATTTTAATTTAAACAAAAATTGATCTTCAAAACCACAATGAACTCTGCTCATAACCAAATAATTAGAAGATCAAGCTGAGAATCTCAGCAAGCCTTTCATTAAAAAGGGCCTAATGGAAAGAACTGGGTTTTTAGAATGGCTGATAAAACCATATTATGTGCTTAAATATATGCCTTGATTTCAAGAGTCGAAAGAATACAATTAGCATTGCATAACTGAAAAATGGTAGCATTTATTTAGAATGCAACTTTTTAGGCAGATACTACTGAAAGTCTTAGTTACAAATATCCTTTTTTTTTTTTTTTTTTTTCTGGAAAGAATACTGAGAAGTTCTTACTGTTTTACTTTGATCTATAGATGTTACCTTAGCTGGCAAAATTTCAGATGTTATTTAAAAGGAAAAATAATTTATAATGAAGAAAAAGTTAGATTTATTCTGTATCTCTTTTTAAAGGAAACATACAACTTGAGTTGTGTACCTCAGGCTTTTCTCTCCTTACTTTTCTGCCAATGTTCTTTTTGATTGTTTTGGTGCCATATGGTATTATGGCCCTTTTATCTTTTATATGACTATCACCTGCAGGCAGTTGCATCTGAGCTCCTGATCCCTGACCACAGCTTCTCCTAACCCTCTGTGAAGGATCAAAAAGATTTAACAAAAGGCCAAAGAAATGAACGATTTTTATTTTTTTTATTTTTTTTTTTGGTGCTGCTGTTAAAGGATCTTAGTTGACTGTCCAGGTTATCACTACCCTCATAAATGAAAAATGTATTTATTGAGTTTTGTCTGGTCCCTTGGGCTAGTGCTCCTTATACAGTAATAAATGTTCTCTGGATCAGACCACCATGGTAGGTTTTCAATTGGAGATCATTGATTCCAGCAACTCTCTCAGGTTCAATAATCTCAGTTTAGCTGTAGTCATTCTCTTTATTTTGTTATATCCAGCAGCACATACTGTACTGTGGTGCTTTTCAAGCTGAACTTGATGTGAACTCAGGGGAGATATCCTGCTTCTTCAAGGTGGAATTCTATTTGAAATAGTAAAATTCTAGTAAATGTGAGTTATTAACTACGTTGGGACTTTCAAAACTAATGTTCAGTAGTTTTCCTGCATTCTTCAGTCATTAAAGATGGAGGGTGCAAGCTATCAATGTTTTGACTCTAGAACATTGACTATTTTTGATTACTGCCTGAAAACTTTAGGCCACTGAGCAGGTTTGGGCTGAAGTGCTATCTTAACAATGCTTATTTTATTAAAATTATCTGAGAACAGTGTAACTACCATAGTGTTTAATTGTCTCATGCCAGTAGTATCCTGATCTCAGAACTTCTGAGAACTCTTGCTCCATAGCTGAATTTCAAGTGTGGTTCAGCAATGGCTCAGTGTGATCAGAGGTGCGTCTGACCTCCCTGGGGTTGTTCCCTGACAACCCTGCTCTGCTGGCTGAGGCGTCAAAGGAGCAAAGTCCATACAGCTGCAATTCTTTGTAAATCCTGGAAATGGACGTATGTATATGGGTCCATTTGTTTCCAAAAATGCCTCAATGAGAGATGTTTTAAAATGTAACGACTGACAAGGACACGCAATTTGGGAAGAGTGACGAAAATAGGAAACTATTAACTAGAGCTGCCCATCCTGCTCCTGACTTATACCTGTTTGAGCTGCTTGTCTATTCCAACCGCAAGGTACAGTGTGTAACATAATCCAGTCTGTTTTGCCTACAAATATTAATTTCAAAACACAGTATGAACTCCAGCAATTCAGGAATCAACATGTCTAGCAGCCTAGACAGTGGTGTTATGGGGTCAGGAATGATGTCAATTAGGTCCCCACTTGGGTGCTTGGTTCCACTAATGCTGGGGTGCCTCCTCACCACCCAAGGTTTCTTTGAGAATCATCATTTTAAGAAACCTGGATGCTCCAGGGTTGGTTGCACTGAAGGGAAAATTTTATGTTAATGAAAAATATGCTTTTAAAATACTTTCCCATTGTACTTCATGTTGGAACGTTCAGAACTGGAGTAAAGATGAAAATAGATATATTAGTTTTACCCTAATCCTTCCATATATTGCAAGGATTCTGTTGCCTTTTCCGCTTGTTCTTGGATTGTATTTATAAAACTCTCATAGCAAGGTACCACAATAAAACACTTTCCAGCTGACAAAAATCTCCTTCTCAGTATTATTAGAGATTTTCTCTGATATGCTGAACTTTGACAAGACTGTAACTGGATAATACTTGTGACATTTCATTCTTCATTTAGTAAAAGAAACAGAAGGGAAAGGGAGCCAAGTAATTATTTTATCCTGTGTATTGAAAAAATGCATATTTTTACACGAGAGGCTCTCTTGTGTGACTTTTTGCTTTGTATTGTCAGAAGCATTGAATCATTTTCCTCACTTTTCCTTTACAAGACATTCTTGTTTCCTTGTTTAGACCACTCTTGAATGGCTGATTGGAGGTTCATCTTGACTGGTATTAGGTCAGTTCTGATGCAATATGTCAAGGCAAATATCTCGACTTGCATGATATAAACCTTGTGAAATCAGGTATTTCAAGAAACAAAAACACTTTCATGCTGCAAAGTTCTTTTTAGTTGATGACAGTTCTCTCTTTGCTGCCTTTTCTGAACCTTCAGTAGACACCAAATATAAATAAAGCTCTTAACTGAAGTTTATAATGTGGTGGTGGCTAAAGATAAGAGAGGCAGCTTTGACTCCATCTTGTGTGCCTGGTGATCCAAATGCAATGTGTAGTGCATGCAAAATGGAAAACGTCACAAAAACTTGAGTTACTTGTTCTGCAAAGTGATGAAAAGCAATCCTTGAGGGTCTTTTTTCATCTAATTTAATGGGATAGTATCATGATCAATTCTTTGATTGTTCTAATACTGTATATTTCTCTGCAGAAGAGCAAACCTAGACATTTGCACGGGTGTTTTCTTTTTCAAAGCATACTTACTTCAATGGATGAAAATCTGCTCCCTATTGCAGTTGTTATCTTAACATCAAGTAGTCTGATTCCAAATGTTATGGGGGAAAACTTCTTTTCCAACCTAAAATTTGATTTTGTAAAATGGCCGAAATCTTCCTTTTAATGTCAGCAATACAGTCTTCACATACTTCAGCCCACAGTAATTCTTCCAGAGAACAAAAGTGAGTGTACAACAAGATATATTATACTGCAGTTGTCTACAGTCATTAAAGAAAATAAAATCAAAACTGAACTGAACCTTTTGTAACAGGCTCACTGAACTAAAGCTAATGCTGTAGAGTATTCACGGTGCATAGACAGGACAGTGTTAAGGCGTCTGTGCAGGCAATACTGTACATCTATCTGTCTGGATATATGATCATGAGCTGAAGATTGTTTATTGTCAAAGGCTGAGTGGCTAATAAATGCTGGCAATGGCTTGGATTCACTGGAATGCTGCACAGCTGCAGCATTAGTCAGACTTTCCCTTTTCAGAATTCTGTAATCCCTTCAATATTGCATTAAATATGTTTTCAATATTTATCTGGATAAAAATGTGCTGAATATTGCAACTGTTTAATTCTGATGTTTGTCACGTAGGAAATCTGTGTAAGGCAGAAGGTAACAACATTTTTATTACTAAAACCTGAGGCAGCTGCTTCTTGGGTCGTTTACTCACTCAGAGCCTTGTGCCTGGGCTATTTACAGCGCTTGGTAAGCCTTTGTGATCGCTCAGAGGTGGAGGCATGTCAGGATTTCTGAAGCCAAATTCAGGCCTTAGTGCTTGGCTGAACTCACTGAACTGACCCATCACCCTACACAAGAATCAGAGTTCCTATAGATTTTAGTGTCAGTATAACTTAGCAGATGGATTTTGGATTTGTTATACTTCGTAGACCAACTACTTGACGAGCCAGGAGTCAGAACAGTTTATTAATATGTCACTATATTTTTATTAGTTTTCCTAAATGATTAGCCAGTCTATTGTTAGCTGATCTATTGTCTCTCTCCAATTTTTATCTATGAACCAGATTATTTGGATAACAGTGATTGCAATTAATGATGTGGGAGCAGGGGAATATGCTCCCCTTATGTTGTGGGTTCGGAATTAAGATGGGGAATCCAAACTCATGCAGTTCAAGTTAACCACACGGTCTATTGCAGTCCTGGCAATGCTGAAGCTTGCTGTGTCCATGTGTTTCCACCAGCAATCACTTTCCCAGCTGCAGCAGGAAAAGAAAAAAAAAGAAAGCTCACCAAGTGAAATGGTTTGTAGGCAGCAAAGACAACCCATTGCTTCTTGGGAGGATTGTTTTAGACATTAGTCTGACCTGGAAACAAGTGGGATGAAGGCTATAGGAACAGGGAAGGTCATGAAAGATCATATTCATATTCAAAGTTTTTGTTGTTTTGTTTTGTTTTGGGTTTTTTTGCCCAGCTCTATTAGTAATAGCTTGATCAGACTTAAGTAAAAATCCTATTGAATCCGTTAGCTGAAGGTCACTGATCCAGGCAGATTAACAGTAGCAGAAATATGCATTATGTGAAGGATGAATTGCTGGTGTCTGTCTAACTACTCCTGATCTTTGCCTGGCAGTTAAAGCTAATGTCAGTCACTTCTTGGCAGTCATAGTGGCACCAGTGAGTGAGTGGATCATGGAGACTAAACCATCCATCTATCCAGAAGTGGTCCCTTAAGGAAAAGGTGGGAGTATGTTGGGGAAGCTTGAAAGAAAGTTGCTCCCATTCTATAGAAGTGTAGAAAGCCTCAGGAACCAGAACTGCTAACACCTTTTGGGGCATAAAAACCTCATGTTTGACTGAACTGTTGCAAGCATACATTGAAAATAAGAAACCTAGCATTAAGTTGAAATCACTACTTAACAATCCGGAACATGAATTTACATTGCTTTTTCACATTATCTCTTGATGATAAAGTCTTTTCATCTAGTCTCCTGACAGTGACTCATTGGTGAAACATTTTCAGTAATACAAATAAATAGAAAAATCAAATACTTGTTTCTTTGTTCATGAAGAAACCCACAAAA
>VXAU01002356.1:1625356-1715505 GCA_013399695.1 Formicarius rufipectus | reverse complement strand
AGAAAAGGACATAAACTTTGTTCACTGTGTTTTAATTTTGGCTTTCTAGTATTTTCAAGTACAAAAAGAAGTTCCTCACCCCATGCCACCTGTCAAAACACTGATAGACAGTGTATCTCACCTATCCAGTCTGTGATCAATATATGGTCTTGATAGAAAAAACAGTGATGTTTTTCTACTAATAGCACCTCAAAAAGAAATGAACCCCATCCCTTTACAGATTATGTGTATTTCTTCAAAGGAGGAGAATGACAACTATAGAAGATCTGCTCTTCATAGTAAAAATGCATAGATATTTCATTTTTACAGAGTTGAAAATCACATCACAGTCAAACTATCATTTTTCTTGTTTGGAAGAAAAATTGCGTATCAAGGTGGAGTCCTCTTGGTTATGTTGTTTGATTGATTGTTTATTTTTTCAAGATTAGTGTAAAGAAGAATGAAGAAAACTCCAGGGAATGGCTACATGTATTAGTGACTTACCCTCACCATACCATGGGGTATTTCCAATCAACCGGAAAAATGAAATATATAATGAATAGTTATAATATTTATGAAAGTAAGATACATATTAAAATTGAGTAATGCACACATTACCTACCCCCTGCCCACCAGGGCAGGTCCACTGTGCTGTTGTCAGAGTTACAGCTTAGCGAGTGACTTCTACATCCCTGTCCCCTCTGGTAATTTCACAGATCCTAATCCACATAGACTGTTTTGCTGCCATGTCACATTTAGTTAATTGGTTTTTGACTGTCACACCACAGCTGCTTTTGATATTGCCCAACCAACATTTTTCTCACTCAGCAAACATGTTTCGCATTATGTTTTCTCTGGATCAACAGGCATTCATTTTTCTATCGGATGAAACTTTCAGCCCCTAGTCTCAAGTGCTGTAGGCTCCTCTCTCTCAGCTCTTGTTTTTTGGCAGTGTAATATTTTTCCAATCAAATGTTGCTTCCGGCCTTTATTCAGAAGCTAAGTGCAAATCACTGTGAGATACGCAAAATGAAGTTTAGGTTATTAGTAAGTATTGTAGCTTTCCTTCAGGCATCTTTTCCCTTCCCCATACAAATTAATGTGCTAATATTAATCATTATCATTTGTTTATGGTCAAGGAGACACTGACCTCCACTGGGATTTACAGTTCTTGTCTCAAACAGCCTGTTTTGTTTGGCACGGTTTGCAGTTTTTCTATCTGTGCTGCTATTGTATGGCTCTTTCAGCACGTACTGACTGTGTGTGAGTGTGGCAGGGGCTGGGAGGGGGACTCGCTTGACCCCGGTATGCTCTGTGGACCTGGGTTGGAGCAGCCTGCACCCACTGCCACCCTGGTGTGAGGGTGCCCTTTGGAGGCTGCCAAACGTGCTTAGGCAGATCATATCACATGGCTTTGACTTCAGCTGAGGAGCCCACCAATTATTTAGTTATGGAAAAATGTTGCACAAGAATAACATGAAGGAATTGTATGACACAGAAATGCTATTATTCAAAGATAGGTATCTGCAATGTTTTTGTTCAGTTTGGGGCCACTTTCACAGATATACAAAGCAGCTGGTCTGCACCTGGTTTGTATCTAAAAAGCCCTTTGCTCATGAATAGCTACATGACTAAAAATAACATTGCAGGTCTAATCTACTTATAAAACCTCAAGTTTGCTATGGGTGCCCTGGAATAAGGGATGAAGCAATTTTGTCAAGTTTTAATGAAGAATGATTTTATATTTACATTATTAGAAGCAGAGTATAAGGCCAAGAATGTGTATAGACAGACATTTTTTGAGGGGTTTGAAAACACAACTTCATGTTTATTTTTCTGTCTGGAAGGTGGTTGATAATCCCGCCAATCAGTCGGCTGTTGGGCTCTCAACAGTAGCTGTTCTTATGGCCAATTTACAGCTTCAATAACTAGATTCAAGTGACAATTAAGTAAAAACAGAAGATATCTAATAGAAAAAAAAAAAAAGAAAAATTCTAAAAAAAAAAAAAAAAAAAAAAAAAGAAAAAGTTCTAGGCAAACACAACCATTAGGGTTGGATATGTCCTCACAGAATTGCTTTTGTAGGGTCTTATTTTTGGGATTGGGTGTCTTTGGTTCTTCATGAAAGACAGAATGAACAAGTTTACAGTCACTAAACTCAATAGCATGGTCCTTCAACTATTCTATTTTCTGTGAGTACAGTCAGAAATTAAAAACCTTTCTTTGGAGGCCACTTGTTTCAGTTAAAATACTGATTGCAATTTTGTTCTTTCTGTCTTTTTGCACAATCCTCAAAAACATCTCTTCCATCCCAGGTACGAGGAGGAAATCTTGCCACTGGACTTAAGTAGAACTCTTTAAATGGAAAATTACATTTTACTTAGGAGAATAGCATCACGTGTCAGGGCTATGACAACAATAACACCCCTACTGCCAGAAAACACTTAACCTGGGTGGCTCAGATGGTCCCAAATATTTAAGAGCATTTTTCTTATACTGCAAATTCCCTGTGGTACATTATTTTCTACTGAGAGCTAATAACTACCCTGTCTGTAAAGAAACTGGTCTTAAGTTTACTAGCCTGCAAGACAGAAAAATAACAGACACATATCCCTGACATTTAACAAAGATATCTTTCATGGGTTTCTGTATTTTTTCTTATGCAGCACACGTTTCTCTTTAGTTAGAAAAACACATTTTGAACCACATTCTGAGCAACTTCTTATGAAGCAAAGCACATTTTCCAAAAAGTCCGTAATGCTTCACCAAACACTGAGTCCCTTTTCAGAAAGTTCTGAAAGTTTTTGCAAAAGAAATAGCATGTCAGCTTCCCCCGCAAAAGCTGTTTCGCCCTTGTTGCAGCAACCATACTATTTTCCTTGGATGGAAGAACACCATCCTGCTCCTACACTGAAGTGGAAATGGTTGCACAAACAACTTTCATATGGAAGTGACTTCTTCAGACTGCATAAATCCCCATCCCCGCTTCTTTAAATGCATGATATTAGTTTATTCCTTTTGAGCTTTAGGTGTGAGTCAGAAGAAGGTGATGCACATGATCACCCTGGAGTGAAAATGCGGTGACAATATGTTCTGGTGCTTAAACAGAAGAGCTTTCCAATAGCTGGATGCAGCTTGTGAGAAAGTGATGCACACAGAAGATGGTCCAGTCAAATGTGAGTATTTTTGTTCTGGAAGGAGCCCACTTTCAGATAATACTTGTAGTCAGAGCGTAGTGAGGTTTTTTGAGATGAAAACCATACTCAACTCCTGTATTTTTCATAACCAAATCTGTACAAATTGACTGCTGTTCCATGTCACAGAGCACTTTGTTGCTGACTTGCTCTTACAATGACTGAATCCTCATGTAATAACAAGAAGTCATATGAACTTGCCAAAGTGACAGTAAACAGCAGGTACTGTGGTAAAAATGGAGGGAAAAGTGTTGCATGTTTGCTGAAATTATTTCTATTTAAAACTGGCCTCTTCTCCTTTTGGAATGTGAATTTTGGTGTGCAAAGAAGAATTCAAAAAAGTCCTCATCCCAAATGACTCGAGTTTTGAGCTGAACCATGTGGAACTTCAAAAGCTGAAGTTGAATGTTGTGAAAGTCCTCCTTGAGGGCCTGGCACTCTATTGAAGTCATGGCAAATGTTTTGGCAGCTTAAATGAGAACAGGATCAAGCCTGGGATTCTTCTCTTTTTAAAGTCCATAAAGAAGTCCAAATGCCAGTTGTTCTGGCTAGAAATAAGAAAAATTCAAAGGAGAACAATAGTTGTTTCTTGAAATGTCAAAATTAACAATATGGACTGCAATCCCAAACTCTCAATATGATGAAAAGCTGAGGGTCTAATTTTCTTTTTCTGTGACCCAAGAATATACAAAGTTGCCCAAAAGCCTGCCTAGGTGGTACCATAGAGGACAAGGGACTGGAATTAAAAAAAAAACACCTCAGGAAGGATCCAAGCTTCACACTACAGGGAAGCTGTTAATTCTAGGGTGAAAGAGGGGAACTGCTGGTGTATTATAGTCAAACAGTTTGACATGACTTACAAGGAAAGTTGTATAATTCTCTCTTTTTTTTTGTCTCACCTACTTAAAGGTGAACAAAGGTAAAGTACTTTATTATCACAGTGGCAGTGGAGCTTCAGCTGCAAGGTGATGGAATTGGTGTGTCTGCATCATCCACAAGAGTTGGCATTTAACAGAGAGCTCTCCCTCTTCCTCACCATCTTCTCCAATGTTTTGACATGACAAAATGTTTTGGGTTTGTTTGTTTATTTTTGTTTGGTTGTTTTTTGTGTGTGTTTGTTTTGGTTTGGGTTTTTGTTTTGTTTTGTTTTTTGTTTGTCTTGTTTGTCTTTTTTGTTTGTTTGGTTTGGGTTTTTTGTTTGTTTGCTTGCTTTTTTGTTTTTGTTTTGGGTTTTTTTCCCCTTTTTTTTTTCTTGATGACTGGCGGTTGCTAATTTGGATAGAAATTGTTTGGCTGTTATACTTGTGGAAAAAAGCATAGAACATTGGGAAGCGTTTGCAAAATATGGATAGTACAACCCTGGGTTTTATTTGGAGAGTTTCCAGCCATTGCATAAATGAAAGCATAATGCTTTTAAATCTTGAATTTGGAATAAAATTTCTTTTATTGAGCTATTTCAAAGTACCAGGTCTAGAATTTAGAATTCAGGGTGCTTAGAAAAATTTGCTTATTCCTTACGATCTGCCACTAGAGCAAAATTTCCAAACAGCAGAAAAGTCTTTCTAAGATGTCGTGAATATTCGTGTGAGAAATGCAAACTAGGATTCCACACAAGATTAACAAACTGAAGGTGTTCCAGGCAGCCTTTTGGAAAGCAGCCTTATAGGATACATTTGCCATTTTCACATTCTTTATTTGTTGTCAGATAACACAGCAGATCCAGTACTTCCCTTGTTTGGGGTTATTTTATCACTACACCAATTTCAGGCTTTAGAGTATCTTGTGTCATAGATTCTGTTTTATCTTAAAATCAGCTGGGATAGTGTTAATGCAAATTGTTGTAATGAATAGACACTGCTGCTATTTATAGTACTTTATCTCTGAATACAACCCTAAATTAAGAATTACTGAGAGAACCCAAGGACAAACATTTACATATTTATAAATTTCATTTGGAGGGCATGTTGGACATTGAAAGCCTTTACATTCTTTTTCCATGGAGAACAGTAACAGCAACAAAGCAATGGTGCCCACAGAACAGGGTGGAGATGTGTTCCCAGCTTATGCACATCTTGTCCCTGTCCACTTTGCAGCAGTTATTTCAGTCAGTAGAGGGGTTTTTTCTCTAACCCTGTAGACTCATTTCCATCCAATCCCTGACTATGGCAGATGATGACAGGAGGAGAAAAAGGATGTTTGAGTGTATAACACCTTTACCCACCTTTTTTTCTCATTTCCTAAGTAATTCCCTTTTTGTGGTTTTTCATATGCTTTCAACATAATATTGAAGATCTATTGATTTAAAATTAAATGTAATTGGTACTATTTCTAGAGTACTTTGATATTATATAAGTTTCTTGTGTTGCATGTAGTCACTAAATGAACACAGAAAAGTTTGCATCCTTTGGCCCACTCAGGCAGTAGAAAGGTCAACACAGCTGTGACAGCTGGGGAGAAGAAGGTGTCAAAAATGGCTTAAAATCTGGGAATCTGGTTCTTTAGTATTCAGAGTTGATCTGTCCTATCTCTTTGTGCTCAGAGGAAACATTTGAGTGGTTGACTGGAGGCAATTTAAAGTTAGGGTTTCCAGTCAGCCCCATTATCTGTCTACATGTACTACTCACACGTGATTAATATGGCCTGCATCAATTGTGGGTAAACAGCCCTGTATGTGTGGTTGACCAAATAGTTCTGCTTTAACCAGTACACATCCTAGGCCAATAAAAAAATAATTTAATACTGCCACCAAAAACAATGGTTTTCTGTAACAGCTAAAGAATGCAGTTTGTAATTTGAAACTGTTGTACAAATGCACACATGTATTTGTTGAAGGATTTTCCCATACCATCTGAAGGAGAAGAAAAAAGCATGTTTTTGCATTTCCCTTTTCCCTTGTTTGTTTTTAAAATTGTGCAATAGTCTTACAGTTAAAACTCTGAACTTTAAAAAAATATAAAACTGAGTGTTCATTAACGTATTTTTCCCCTCCATGTTTTAAAAATTTGCTTAATTTATCCCTTTTCAAATGCAAATTTATTTAATGCAACTAATGCTGCAGGTACTCTATAAACATAAGGACTACGGGCTAGAGTTTCAAAATTCTGGAGTTTTCAATACTTCTTTGGATGAGTCTCTTTAGCAGAATATATTTTAATTAATATTTATTTGAATGCTAACATATGACAAGATGTACTCCTTGAAGTTCAGCAATCTACTTCTATTCCTTTTCTCTCTCTGAGAAAACTAAAGAGAATTTAAGTATCCATAGTTGTAGCACAATGGTGACTTGCAGGTATTGCTTTTGCTGTAAATTGGGCAGCGTGGGCAAAAGACATCAAAGGCAAACCATTAGTTATGTACATTTATACCATCCTTAACCCATAAACTCAGCCAAAATTCATGCAGTGCTGTGCGAGTAAGTTACGTGTGCCAATGAAAAGGGCTTTACATTTGGGAAAGGTAAAAAGGAGACTTAAAAATTTTAGCTTTTTTGTCTTTTGCTGTCATTGAGCAGTAAGAACTTATACATAAAAAACCCCCTATACTTATGAGGAATTTATTTTCAACTTTTAGCAGGACAAGGAAAATGGTGTGGGCTGCAGTAACATGACTTTTACTTTATAGTCTGTATTTTGTGGTACAGAAAACATATTTGAGTCGTTCTAAAGGTGCACTATGGGTTGCCCTAATTTTATCATTACAGGAAAATATTTAGTTCCTAAATTTGGAAAAAACTTCAATATCCAAAGACTCCTGCCTTGACTGTTAAAGATTCATGGGCTTGGCAATATCTCAACTGCAGTAGAAAGGTTTAGAAAAATACATGGTAGACAAATAATGATTTTTTTTTTCACACAGAATTGGACTGTAAATGACATTATTATTACACCTGGAATTGCAATTTACACTTTATATCAGCCTAAAACAATTTGAGGCATTTATTTATCCTGACTATAGTCATTTGTAAATGGAGTAACACTATGAATAGGAGAGTCTATAAATGAGTGCTAATTAAGTGACCAGATTGATAACTTCAGTTCTTACCCGACAGTTTGATAAATTATCTAGTGATTTTTTTAAAAGAAGTATCTATTTTAATTTTACTTCACACATTTCAGGAAAAGCATTAAAAAAGTGCAGTACAGGAGAAATGTTGTTGACAGTAGGATTTATAAATTATGAATAAACTCTTTATCTTCTGGTTAAATTGGACTGGTTTTGAATTTAATTATACATACAATATTAATATGTATTTATTTTAAACTAAGAATGTAATAAACACTTTGTCACCTGTTCATAATCTGAAGAGTAATCTATAAATATTACTCAGCACAGTTCAGTTTGTTATTGATGTAAAAACCAAGTTGTTAATTTGAAAAGAAAAAAATAGCCATTGAGCATTTTGGGATTTAATGGGCTTTTCAGATTTCTTTATGATT
This sequence comes from Formicarius rufipectus, assembly GCA_013399695.1. Taxonomy (NCBI): domain Eukaryota; kingdom Metazoa; phylum Chordata; class Aves; order Passeriformes; family Formicariidae; genus Formicarius; species Formicarius rufipectus. The sequence goes on along the minus strand of VXAU01002356.1, from coordinate 1,707,893 downwards.
TGTATTTTGTTTGAAAAACTAAGAATAATATGAGATATGATAGAACTTATATTTTCTATACAATAAACTTCATTTAATGATCTTGTTTAGGCTGTACCAAGATCAACTTATAACTGAGCTTTTTCTGTCAGTAAGAGGCAGTTTTCAAAAGGTTTAATACAAAAGCAGAAGATTAGCAAAACAAACCTAATAAACCCCTTAACTTCTAGGATTCCTGTCTCCTACTTCACCAGATCCCTCTGTTCTCATTTAGGTGGGCTTCATCTCAGGAGAAAAGTCTGCCTAACAAGGATTTTAACATTAAGATGCTAATGAGTGCTAGCATTAGAAGTACATGGAGGCAACACAAAACAACTGAGATAAGAGGGATACAATTCAAAAACTGCTAGTAAGTTTTATCTCAGTAACAAACTCAGTTTTTAGGAATGATTTAATATATTTATGTACAGAATAAAGTTGTTATAAATTGCAAAGAATTATTGGTAAAAGCTGTTTATATTTTTACTCATGGAAAGGGTTCTCACAGTAAATAGATAAAAATGTGTGTATGAAAAGACTTTTCAGAGGAATCATAAACTGGATAAAATCTGTGCTAAAGAAATTAGATTGTTCCTGTATGATAGTAAAGGAGCAAATCCCTTGAGGCTTTAATTGAACAAATTAATCTACTGTAATGACTCTGAGAGTGAAGTCTCTTGAAAAATAATACAAACACTATAGACACCATTGAGCTCTTTAGTCCCTTTGCTGTTAGATCTTTCCTGATTTACTGCTGGACTAAACTCATTAACTACTGGGTCTGCAATGGTCCCTAGACCAAATTTTACAACTTCCATTTTGACTTTTGTTCTTCAGCTCCGTCTGTGACCCACTGTCCTTGGTAAATCCGTATATAATTTCAGAGGGAATACTGGGGCCTTTGATCTGGGAAAGGTGGGTGAGCTTTGCATTATTTTATGAGCCTTACAACCAAAACCTTAGAAACAACAGATTCCTGGGAATATAACAGAAATATCCTTCTGTCAAAACTCTAATTCCTACCTACAATTTAAATAATCCAGTTTTTGACAAAAGAATTCTCTTATCGAAACACTATCGCTTCAGATTCCTTGGCAATCAATCTTTCTTCCACAAACCAATTGCTTTCACACTTGCCTCCTCCTGTGCTGCCACACCAGTATATATTATTGTGATATTCTGTAAATTGTATCTCAGAATGGCATTTGTACATAAGGAAATGGAAAACTAATAGGAAAATGGTTGTGGCATATTTATATGAGTATGGTCTGCAAAAATGACTCTAAGGAAAATCTTTGAATGTGGGTGACAGAATGATTAATAATCAATTAATTTTTATTTTTTTATTATTTTTAATTTATTTTTTTTGGTAAATGAATACATTGTTATTTCCATTTAAATGAAAATATATTATTTTGAAAGTTAGGAGCAGGTTTGCATAACTATCCTTTAGACTAAAATGTAGAAATGTTTTGTTATTTGTATTTAAAATTTCATTGTTAATACCAAATAACACCACTTCGATAATGGATTTGGCTTGTAGAAGATGATTGTAATTTTTGCTGCAGAAACCATGAAACAAGATTATTTCAACCTGAATTGTTCAACACATCATCCCTACCCATTGTCAGAAAATAAACACTTTGTGTTTTATCATTAAATTGGCTACATACTACAACTCCAAGGTTAAAACTTACATCTCAAAAGTATCTTCACAGATTGCGACCTGAAGTTTCTGCTTTACCTATGGAAGCACTAAACTTCCTTACTACTATGGAAGTAAGGGCTAAGTAAAACACTGTTTTGTGCTACACATTAACATATGTCAGTACCAGGTAGATCTGAGGAATATAATTGAAAAACTGCCAGAGCAAGTAAGAGTAAAAAGCAAGAACTGGCTTTGTAACCTTTGTCCCTATCTGCACAAATATAATTTGGAGTAGTTTAGGGGAAAAAAATTGAACTTCGTACTTCTGTGCAGTAACAGCACATGCTGACTCCCTGCTGCATGTCTACAGGCACGCTTTGTGTTAGAAAAGCTCTTCCTCCCCTTGGGAACTGTCAAGGTCTAATCACATTTTCATTACAAGATTGCATGTTTTACATCCTTTCACTCCTAGTCCTAAGCATTTTGTGCAACTCGTACTGAGAGAACTATTAGACTAGGAATTGTTACTACTTTATGGAATTTTTTCCCTTACAAATTGATAAAACTGATTCCACATAATGTATTAAATATTAAATAAGTATTAAGTGAGCTGGTGATTTGCAGTGATAGTTATACCATACTTAAGGATACCTAAATCTCTTCTGTCTGAGACAGTACAATTACTAAGAAAAAGATGAGAACACAAATAAAAATATATTTACCAAAGTCACCTTGGCTATTCAGAAAGAACTTCCAAGCAGAGTTCAGGTTATTAACTTAAGGATTTTGAGGACCTTTGTCACATGTTGTTCATAATAATCACCAGCATTAAACTTGTTAGTTGTCAACAAGTCGTGATGCCTCCAGGAATCCATTACAGAAGTGAGGGTACTGTACTGTATTTCAGTGCATCTCTATATCTGCTTGTGTTATTAATCTCATTGTATTTTGATTGGTTTGTGGTTCAAGAGATTCAAACTTCTGAGAGATCTGATTAGGGTGTTCTCTGTAAAATGTTCTCAGCAAATCACACAACTTGGCTGATTAGGACCATTGGCATACAAATACAAGAAGAGAAGTTCATCCAAAAGAAGTGCACCAGCTGAAAAATAGCTATAAATTCTCTCAAAGTGCACTCTTTTGAGAAGTATAAAACAGCTCTGAAAGTGGAATATATATCAAATCTTTGTTTTTAAGTATGTCGACCCACCAGCAGTAGCTTAGGCAAGAGAAAGTCCTGTGATACTCTCCAACATCACTTTACATGCCATCAACCCCAATCTTATTTAGTTAGTGGGGAAGTGGCTTGTACAGTCAATTTAAAAGATGGTCATTAAGAAACGTGTCTGTTAAGTTAGCATTTTTTCAAGAAACCAAGTCTGCCCACAAATATATGGAGGCTATTTCATACAAAACCTGGACAAGAAAAAAGTAATTCTTAAGTTATGAATTGTAAAATGGAACAATGAACATTGTGTATGAAATAAGATCTTGTCCAAAGTGAAAAATATTTGTGGAGCTGGTTATGGATATAGTTTTTTGTTTCAGTTCTATACTGTCTCTATACTTACCACATCTCTCCTACCTGTGATATGGAGAAATGTATCTTTTTTATGTCTTAGACTTGGGTGGTTGTTTAAAAAAAAAACCTAAACATGGTTCCTCAAGAAATTTACACTCCAAATTAAGCCACCATAGGACATGAAAATAACATACAAATGGGAGGGTAGGAAATTAAGAACAGAAGGTGAAGTAAATAAAAATATAGAGGCAGAACTCCAGCTGCTGGAAATTAGTGTAGTTCCATTGAAGCCTATGCAATTACACTAACTGAGCAATTGCTTCATTATTTTTATTTATTCTACCCTTTGTTCCCTCCCTTCATTGGAGCTTTGAGTTAAATGAGCTGAATTAACATCAGCTGAAGGGCAGCTCTAATGTGCATCCTGTTGTGTAGCTGTAAGGAGAGGAAAGGGATGGAGTGTGAAGTTCTGAGAGTCACCATCTACCTAGACTATATTTTTGCAGTCTCATGTTTGTTCTGTTTTTTTACCTTTGCTTTTTTCCCCGCCAAGACAAGTCCCCCCAGTGGGGAGGCTCGTTTTTGGTGTGGGTACCAAGAGCTCCAAAAGGTCACCAGACCTTTGGGGAAGGCGAGCGAGCCATCAAATAAGTTCTCAGTAGTGATGGTGAGGTAATATCCACATTACATACAAACACAGAAATCAAGTGCCTTTCCCTTCCCTGTGTGTTTTCCAGCCTGTCCTCAACCCTTTCTGCAGTGAGCCTGAGAGCAGGACTTGAAATTACACTGCTGTGTCTGCAGGTTGTGTCGTGAATGGATCAGATCAGGACTGTGCTACCAAGAGATCACCAAGAGGGCAGGGGAGAGCACCCAGAGGGAATGCATGGTGAATGGTGACAGTTGTGTAAATCATCACAATAGTAGGGAAATCATGATAGAAATATGACAGCAAAGTTATGGTTTGTAACAAATGGAGTTTTTGACTGAGAAGGGTAAAACAGGTTTAAGGTAATGGTCTGGATTTTTTTTTTTAATCACTGTGCTAGTTTTACCCTGGAAAGTGAAATCTATCCTTTTTATTAGAACTTCATGGCTGTTCTGAAATTAATTTTCAGTACAAATGACATTTCTTATCCAGATTTTATTTCCTATAGTTCCTACACAGTAAATCTCTACTGAACCAGACTTGAGCCATTGCGCATTCAGTGTTTGAATATATATATAGGTTTGTACATCGTTACTCATAAATACATTAAAAGAACATTAATCTGTGAAGTTATGTGAAGCAAGGAGTGCTAACACTAAGTGGATTTGCAGTTCTAATTCATCTGCCTTTTGCATTAAGGTACAGTCTTTAATTGCATGTTCACACGTACTCTGGGCAGTTTCCTACTATTTTTTCTTTTCATTATTCACTGCAGAGTCCTTTCGGTCTTTAAGGTTTGGATTAAATGTGGAATTATACATTTACTTTTGGCCTCATTTAGGGCATTCATCAATGTACCAGCAAAGTACCTGGAGAATATCAAGGCATTTATCTCCTTTTGATATACAGGGCTGCTATTTCCATCTTAGAGAGAGAGAACTTGAAGACAGGGAAAGAGGTGTTTAATGATATCAAGGCAGACTTAACCTGATTTGAAAAAAAAATAAAAACAAAAACAAAAAAGTAAGATGCTTAGAGGGTAGAGTATCCTAAATTTAGGACTAATCTTCCTTCCTTGAGATGAAATATCTCTATTTGGACATAGCTGTTTTTAGTAGAAAAAAAACGTAGCTGAGTCTGAACAAAATTCTGTTATCTGTGAGTGTAATAAGTTTGCTCTACAATATTATGAAGGATTTGGTTATGAAGAATTTTTGCATAGATGTTCAACCATTTGAGCTGCAAAGCTGCCTTCCCTAAAGATCAGTCTCGGGGGATGTGACTGTTTCTGAGTTTGATAGTGAGATGGACAGCTCGCTTAGCCCTGTCAGGCCATCCATCTAAGAGAAGGATACTCTAACCAAATCTACATCCTGAGAACCTCACTGTCACTGTCCAAGCTTGCTTGGAGATGAACCTCAGGAGTAAAGGGTGGGGCCGGTTTTGCACACGCTGTGCCTCACCTAAAAAATCCACTGCGCAGGCTTCAGGGATTCACCCACTTTGCGTGGGTAAAAACCCTCCCAAATCTTCATTTGCGAAGTCTAGCCATGATGATGATGAGTGAGATGGAGGAGCTCGTTGCCCTCCTGCTGATGAACACAAGCAATTGTGGACTTCCTGACTGAGGTCACAGCCCCATCAGCTCAGGGCTTTTTTTTTTTTTTTTTTTAAATCCAGATCAAATTTCACAGTAGACGAGAAAGTCACTTTTGTGACCTGTTGATTCTCTCTGCGCCAAATATTAAAAAGATTAGTGCAAACAATGAAGGTGTTGAACTTGTAATAATTTTGTATGACATAAAGTACAAGAAGCCAGATATAAAGGTGTATTTTAACTATTACAAGTTTTTGGTTTCCACCAAATGTGTTTCCAGCTATTTATGTTGTAGTAGCCCTTACTGACATTACATGCCTAATTGAAAATGCATTTCACTACCAGGACAAAAAATCAGCAAAATTTATTTTAATGATGAATTCTATAAAAGTAAAGCAAGATACTTTTCCTCACTAATTAACAGTATGATCTAATGGTCTTTTTGACTCTTCAGATATTTGATTAAGTAGGTAATAAACAGGTATTTATTTTAAGCATCAAACTTACAAATTTGAAGAAAAAAATTGATATCTTGTTATAGTAATGCATGTTACTTGGTGAAGTTCCAACTCATGTTGAAATATGAATTGTAAACATCCTTCTTTGAGTATCGTCTCACAAGATTTTTTATTCCTAATGGTCTTTTTGTGTTAATTAACCTATCAGGTTTCTGTAAAGAGATGAGTATTGAAAATCATATCACTGGTAGAGGATTCAGTTTTTTCACCATTCTCATTTCATTAGCATTACAGGTAGAATTATAGTCAGATACTTTCCTTGCCTCCATGAAAGAAGAAAGAGATTTTAAAAACATATGCTTTTCCTGTGATGTACATCTCTTGCAGAGTAAACAACCAACTTAATTGCACATGTGATTATTTAATAAAAAATAAATACCAGTTATCATGCATGATGATTATCAAGATAGCAGCTAAGAAGAAAAGTTTGCCTTAATTATTGAAATAGGTTAAAAAAAATTGAGCTTTATTTTGAACATATGGATCCCCATCACACTATTTTCCTGTTCTGTTGAAAACTGTAATTATATCTGATGTGTATTAATGAGACAGAAATGCATACTCTGACTGTAAAGCAGGTGGAGCCATGGGTTTTTCACATGTGTGGCATAAAATAAAGAGGAGAGGGGTGCACTGTTCAAAACCATAGAGGCACAGGATCCTTAAGGTTGGAAAAGACCTCTAACATCCTTGAATCCAACCATAAATCTGAGGCTTCAGTGAGGAATGGAGTGATAGACAGAGAAAAAAGGTGAGGGAAAAGGCCCAGGAGAGAGCTCAGGAAATGAAAGTGAAAGCTGTTATCCGATTATTATTGGTATATGTGTTCTTCTACTTCAAAACCCTTTTTGAAGCTAGCAGTGATTTTTCACGGACTGGTGGCTGCAATCAATGACAGTCTTCTGCTTCTGTAGAAGATTTTCTTCCGTAGCAATGCGGTATGACAAAATACCCAGTGGGAAAAAGGTACTGGAGGGCCAAGTGTCAGCTACAATAGTGATCCATTTTCATCTGAGACCTGTAACTCCTACTTGTTGCAGCCAAACCATGAGCTTCCCTAATTGCTAACATGCTCCGGTAGCTGTGTGGAGCGTGCCAGGAGTGAAACCCTACCTGCGATCTGAAGGAGATAAAGTGTAACTGAGCGAATGGATGAAGTCAAACGTTAGGAATTCTAGTAAAACCAGGTGAAAACGAAGCAAATATGAAGTTAAAACTAATATGAAATTGTGCCTAAACCTCAAATGGAACCTAAAAATGATTTTTTTCTCTCTCAAAAACAGAGGTATGTGGAGGAATCCTCTGTGCCCCTTCCTCTTGTTAGCTCTGCTGTTTTCTAATCAAAGTTACAAGTAAGTGGTAGTTTTCTTGATTCAGCCTGGGAATTAGGAGAGTTAAACTTTTGTTCTTAGTGCAGAGTTATTTTAAAATCCCGTGAGACTCTAGGTAAGGAATATGCAGCAAATCTGATGAGCAGCATTTGTGGAGCAGCTGCAGAAAACCACAGTGCAGGCTCAGCGAGCCTCATATCTCCAGCACACACAAAATGCAGACCTCATTTTACACTTGGATAAGCTGTGTGGGTACCTGGAACATCGATCTGGCCAGGATCAAATGCTGTACATTGCTTTGTGTCAGTGGGAAAAACAATATTCTGCAAAACTCAATATTAGTTCTCATGTGACACTAAGATTTCCCTAATTCCCTGACATGGTACAGGTTGGGTCATGTTCTGAGACTTAGAGTTTCTTTGATAGGTCTAGCAAAATACATTTTTCTCATTCAATATGTTGCTGACTCTTTTTGGTATCTTATAACTGTCCACTCTTTTCTGGAATGCTAATAAATCCTTAGTTTTGATGCAACAATCTTTCAGCAAAGAAAAGCTACTTGTGCACTGTATTAAGTGTTTACTTTTGTCTGTAAAGCTACGTAATAAAGGCAGACTAATAAAATTCTGTCTTCAAAATAGTTTGATTTAAAAAGGAAAAGTTACTGGGTTTTTGGTTGATTTTGCTTTTTTTACAGTCTGTAGGAAAATAGCTAAGAAAAAAGTTATGGAAGCACACAGGGGAATTGCCTAGGAAATTTTATACCATGAACTGTATTTTTAATGTATCCACCTCAAAACACAGAAAAAAACACCAGATTTATTGGTAGGTCTTGATATTTGAAACTCTAATTCCAGTTTGTTTCTTTGCTTGTCTCCTGGGGCTCATGGTGGCCCAGAACACGATTTGTGAACCATGTAGCTTCCCTGGGCAGGGATTAGAAGAACAGAGGTTTGATTACCTCACTCCAGCTTATGGGGAACAATTTTGTTCTACTTTTTGGTATTTCACCTCAGAGCAGATCAGTATAGGAGGAAGATCAGCTCTTCTTGGCCCCTTTCTTACTTTTACTGCCAGCACAGTGAAAACAGCCGTTATATGGGAAAGGGGGTGTCCCTTGTACATAAAATAAAGTTTGAATTATTGAAATTCTATTTTCACTTTCAAAAAACTGAATGTGCTATTGAGTAGCTTTCCTATATTTTTAAGAATTAAGCCCCTCAGAATTGTCCTCAATAATATTAAAATGTAGTATTATTTTTATACTGAAGTGGCAAAATCCACTTTCGATATAATTTTATTACCTTTTTTTTTAACTTAGAGATATGATAGTCCTAAGGGTACTTGCCTAGCTAACAGTTAGACTAATGCAAATGATAAATGTACATTGCTTTTAAAGCATAAAATTAAAATTATTTTTATTTAATAATGCAGTATCACTTTCTTCAACTGATACAGAGAAAATTCTTGAGAATAAGACAGAATAAGCACACTTCCTAATACCTACCTGTATTATACTCTAATTTACCTTAAATACTCAAATACAGTTACCAGAGATAACTTTATAGCACAGGCAGCTTTTATATTTACTAATACTAATCATCATCACATTAATGTGGTAACTGCAGAATGAGTTGAGTCCTGAGGGAAACTGTCTGTGTGACAGATATCAGCACTGTTTCCATGGTGCAAAGGTAGTTGTGTATTAGAATATGACATTAGAAAGGCTTCTACTCGTGTAGCTGGTTGCATGAAGCAACAAAAAGTTTGGATAATTTCAGAGCTGTATTTTTTTGTATTAATTACATTTGGCAACAATTCTTGCTCCAGAAAATTTTATACAAGGTAAAGTTTGGCTGGTGAGCTCTGCCTTTCTGTCTGATGTAAGCATATTTATCCAATGGATTAATTATTTATGGTGTGGCCTTTCTATAAAACTACTGTTGCATTTCTATTTACTGGTTTTAAAACACTGCCTATGTGGGTGGGCAAAGTGATACCGCAGTGCTTACCTCCTGTGCCAGCTGGCCACCTAAATGTCTGACTGTGTGTGTTCAACTTAGTTCAGTTGCCACATGACATGAAGCAGGGCTGTGACCCCGGTGATACTCCTGCTTGTAAATGTAAGCACAGCCATAAAAATTACTGTGATTCCGTCAACAGTAGGTTCCTCTGTGGTGTTTTCTCAACTCCTCTGTTTGCTGAAACTAGTAGAAATAAAACTTTTCGCATCTAGAAAAATAAAATTAATTTGAAACGGGACGAAAAATTGGTGTGGTTAGACCTCAGTGTAAAGATTTTTTAAATAAGTTTTGCTTATAGTCTATCAAAATAGATCACAGCTATTGTGAAGTCGTGTTTGTTTTCAAACCCATCCCTCTCTCTTCAGATTTCAAATGCTTTGGTTAGAGGTATGCAGAAATACAGAGTTTTGGGGGTTCTTCTTGCTTAATTGGATATTCTATGTTATTTGTGCTGAAATTTCGCCATTTGAGGAGAATGAACACTGTGATGTGTCTGAGTGCTTCTTAACATTGAGCCACAAAACTGTGTTTCAAAGAATTACTTTTACTGCTGATATCTCCTTATCTCTATGAATATCTAGAGGTCAGCATCAAGAATTGTGACTTGTCTTCAGCAGTGACATTGCTCTCTGCAGAATACAACAGAAAAAGAACTAGAGGACGGGAAGTGGAATGGGTGTTCTGAGGAACTGCCACTTCTCACTTGGCTTGTCCAGATTAGTTGTTTGGTATGGGACACCACCAAGGAGTGGTTGGACTTTTCATACAACTCTGAACAAATAAATCTTGAGAAGAGTAAAGTAATATCAACCAGAGGAAATACAACATTTTGGAACCAGATGTTAATAAGAACTGTACAGAGAGAGAGAACAACACACTATGAAGTGTTTTCAAGCACTGATATACTTCAGATATACTGGCAGAAACAGATACTGGTAGAGTATAGAGGCACTAATAACTCCACAGAACAGATTTGTGAGAATGTACTTTTGTTTGCCAAGTAATAGAGTGCTCATGAATCATCATTCTCCTTGGGATGGTCCCCCCCAATAGGGAAATTAAGGACCTTAGTGCTGCCACCCTTGTTCCCACTGCTTCAACCTCCTGGAGAAGGTCTCCAGCAGTTGCACATGGAGAGCAGCAGAAAGCAGAATCAGGACAAGTGAGAGGAAGCACGGGATAAAATTCAAATTGGTAGCAGCAGCAAAACTTCTCTGTGCTTCAGCTGGCACTTGCACAGGATGAGTCTTCCAAAGGACGTAGTGTTGTCCTGTTGAAACCAAAGTTGAATTCGCCTAGTGGGCTTTTGAAAATTTAACACTTTTAATTTGACTAGGGGCTGTAATAATTGATTCACAAAAAACCATTTCTTCTTTCTCTCTTTCCTTCTCTTTCCTTTATTTCTGGGGGTTTTTTTGGTCTTTCAAATCACCCCAGGGATGGATGACATGGCCGAAGGCCTGAGCCGCCTTGCTGTAAAGCTCTCCATGGAATTCAGCTCCACTTTCTGCTGCAGGCTCCTCCTGATAAACTCACTGCACACCAGACCTGGCCTCTTGTGTGGGTGATGGGATTGTTGGATTGGAAACTCTAATGTTGTTTACAAAACTTCCTGCTTATCTCTGCTAGTCTTGTGAGTTAATTATACTTAAGTGGTTCTGGTTATCCCAGTCCCAAACTATTTCCGACTGTTTGATTCCAAATAAAATAGCACACATGAGGCATTTTTCTCTGACAACTCACACAACTAAAAAACAAAACAAAACAAAAAATCCAGAAATTATGTCTCAATTTTGAAGTGCAACAAAAATTGAAAGTAATCTGGAAAGAATTTGGGAAAGATATGCTCAAGTTAAAATAAATTATCATAGAGTATTTTAAAACGTCAGGATTCCTTGAGTAAAAAAATAAGGGTATTTATCAAAGAGACATTTCATTTTAATTTGAGTGTGCATTTGATTCTCTGACTTCACTGTAATATATAAAAGTCAACTTTCTGTTCCATTCACAAAGTTCACAAGATGTGATTGAAAGTAACAGAGTTCATTCCACTGATTTCAGGGAAAAGAATCAAGGGATTGAATCCACTCCTTAAAGGTGTTAAGGAATAATTTATGCCATGTGAGCCACCTGAGTTTGTTCCCAATTGGTGCACCAACAGTAAATATACACAGAATTGCTGTTCTTTCTCATTAAACTCAGTTTTTACTTATGTCACTACAGGATTCCTGTTCCTGTTAGAAGTGTTTTTAACTAATCTTTCTATTCCTAGAATCAGTGGAGAAGCATTCCTTCTGTATTGGTTCTAAGAAGTAAGGGATGTTCAGTACACTGCATAAGAGGTATTCCTATTTATACTTATATATTTGTACATATCTATATATTTATATATTGTGGCAAATCATCAGTAAAAGAGTATTTCTGGAGAAGTCTAGATAGTGGGGAGCCACTCTGCTTTCTTTGTCTGAATCTGCCTGTTGCTGTATAAACATATGAAAGAGCTGATGCATCTTTCTACTAATTTCTTTGCATACTTGTGTACAAATTCTACAAAGACATATTAAAACATGTCAAATACTTGGAAAAAAACACAGTTTCCATCCTGGAGAAGGTCCATTACTGTTTCCTTTTTGCAGGAGTAATCACAGACATAACTCCTAGTCTTCCTTTAAGTTGTAATCAGTGTCTCAGGGTTATGTAGAAAACTCTGAGTGACAGAAGTTTGAAGTTTACTCAATCCGGTTTTTCCATTTTCTTCGTCTTCTGGTCTTTGCATTATTTCACTTGTGCTTTCTGTTTCCTTTTTTGGGGGAGAGAATACCAGACCTGTCCTGACTAGGGAAGATGACTCTTCGTTCCTACTTTATGCCCCCATTTCCCTGCCCTTCCCGGCTCATTTTCCATCACAGGACAGGCTGCCACACTTTTGTCCCATGGGCAGTTTGGTTTGTGTGAGTTCCCTGTCAGATTTGGGCAGTCAGCATGTGACATTCCAGTGGTGTTGGTGGATTGATGGTGACTGGCTAAGGCTGTTGTAATGTGTTTCTCATCTGTTGGTCCTTTCAGACCCTGCTTCAGAGCTTGGGTCCTGATCTCAATTAGTCGCGGCAATTCCAAACATTCGGAGATGGCTGATGACTACTCTGGTATCAGAGATAAGGGTAAGGCCTGGATGAATGCTGAGGTCTTGTGGGGCTGCTGTGCATGTCTTTAAACTCCTGTTGGTCATTTGCCATGGAACTGTGGGTGAACAAAATGTAGCCATAAAAAAGCTAAAGATATATCCAGCTTCAGTGGCTTTAGAGTCGCCCTCATGACTTAAATGCTGTTTCAGATTAGAAAATACATCCTATACACTTTTGGAGTGATAGTTCCCTTCCCTGCATGAAGTCCAGCTCTATTCTGTCACTCAGATTTTGATTTTGATTTTTTAGTCACCGTTCTTTAACTATTGAGAAGTTTAAATACAGACAATAGACCCATTTAGCTGCACTGTTTCCCGTGTTGCCACTAGGCTGCTATTCCATTTTTGATTTCTGGAACTTAAAGACACTGAGGAAGCAAAAATATATTACATGAACATGGATTTCAGGAAAAATTCTACTTGTATTTCTTGACATGATCTCTTCTCAGCGTTTAGCTTTACTGCATTCTCCACTGAGTAATGATCATTTATTGAGTAATGATCAATTTTGTGTCTGGTAAATTGAGTATTTTGTATATGAAGTTTGAAAATACCTATGAAACCTTTTGAGACAAAAAAGCAGATAGTAAATATTAATATATTCAGGCATTTGAAATGAGACATCAAATGGAGTTTCACCAAGTATTTACAAGGATTGCTAAACTGGTAACTATTAAAGGCACATATAGCAGAACTGATAATGAAATGAAGAAGAATCTTTAGGGTCTTCTTAGATTATAAATGTGTCACTTGGTGTGAACTGAAAGAGGTAAGCTCTTAAAGAGATTAAGGAAATATATTTCCCTCCAGAGATTGCAAAGAACCAGGCATTTCATTCTGGACCTCACAAGTTTTGTAAAATTACAGATTTAATAAACAAACCATTTTACATCTCTGTAAGGAACTTAGAGGGGATTTTAAAAGTCAAACACTGAAGACCCTTGCTTTGACTGTGGTGGTAAAAGTAACATCTGCCTCAGACATTTTAACAACAGACTGTTCAGATCATTCTTTTCAGCTTTGGTAGGAGACTTGACAGACATAAGCCATCCTACCCCTCTTTTCTACACTTCTATCTCTCAGCTAAACTAAATATTACATCAAAGTGCTCCTATCAAGGACATTCAGATTTAATTTTACCTTTCTCTTTCAGATGTTCAGTTCATTACAATAATTTTTGTGGTTTTCTGATTAGAACAATAACACAGAAATAAAAGGAAAAAAAAAATATTGATTACATTCCTGGGAAGCCGCAAAAGTATTTTTGTTCTCCAAATCTGAGACAAAAGACCTAGCTGAAATCTCTGGCACACTCATGTACTATTACCAGTACAGACCCAGGACCACAAGAGAAGAAACTCTGAGTGCTGCCCACAAGTAAGTTATCCCAGCAGTGCTGATGTGCGTGTTGTGCTGCCTCTTCTTGTGAAGAGTTTCCAAATCATCAAGTAAAGAGCATTTACTCCCAGTATGGGGAGTTGACCTGAGGCCATAGACCAGCCTTTTTATTTTAAAAACATGTGATTATATGTCTATGACAACATGAGCCTGGTATAAATGCAAATACAGAGAAAAAAATAAAAGAGCCACGGATCTTCATTGCTGCTTCAGTCAGCAAGGCTCCTTCCTCTTCCACTGTTCAGTTTCTTTGCCTCCTCCGGGGCATACAGCCCTGCCCACTGTTCACCCACCACCAGAGACCTATTAATTCTTTCAGGTTTGATGGTGTCCTTGGTACCAGGCATTAGTGATTGCAGGATTATTTTGATTCATAAAATGTTACAGGAGTATTAGCTTCTTCTCTTGCTTTCAGCTTAAAATTTCATGGAGGTGCTTGGTGAAAGATTTTGAGTTCACAGTTGCAAGAGTTTTTGAAAGGTCTACTCTATGAGATTTATTTTCCTCAGGAAAGTTAAAAGGCAAATCTCAGACAAGGCATTCAAAAGAACAAAGCCAAACAAGGAAAAGAGCTTGAGGAGCACTGAAAACTTTGTTTTAGTATGGAGAGATAATAAACAATAGCTTTCAGGGTCTTATCATGATGTATTGTCTCTATTTCAACACATGGTCTTTGTAAAGTGGACAAAATTGGTTTTATTAAAACATGAATAGCAACAAAAAATGCATTTCCCCCAATCATCTCTTCTCCTTGTCAAAATTAATTTTGCCTGGCAGGTGTAGCTCATTTACTGCAACAAAAGGTGAAAGGTTTGATGTTGTGATTGTGGAATCTCAGGGAGACAACACTCAGCTGAGCACTCAGTTCTCTTCTGCGAAAGGCCCAGGAAGTTTTCCCTGCAATCTGTTTCCCAGATTTCCTATCCATCTCCAGCTTTATTTAGTCTTATGGTGGCTTGTGACCCTTTCTCATGTGAAAAATACCGACTCCATCACAAAGAGGTGAAGTAAAGAGTCTCTTGAAGTTTCAACACTTGAGTATGTGCTTACACACTTTTAAACCTTGAGTTGCACAGTTATTAGTGATATTGTTTCCAAGTTCCAGGGCATATATTTAGAGAAACATCAAGAATTTGGTCCAAGAAAATGATTAATTATGGCCCTTAAGTAGTGCATGAAAGCCACCATAGCAGTTAATTTAAACTGGGATCGCAAAAAGCCCTTCATGGCCAGCAAGAAATTGCCTACAGATGCAGAGGATATTAAGCCAATGGGTGGGTGATATTTTTTTTAATATGAATGCACTCTAGAACTTAGGTTCCCTATATCAGATCCCAAAACTGTTTTCTGATCTTAAACTCATCTTTCAAAAAACCTCAGTAGCATACAGACTCTTCCTTCTTAAGAACTTGAACCAAGTGACACTGTGCTGGGTGATCTACCAAAGGGTTAGTGCATCTATCCTGGAGGCAGAGATCCAGTTTGGTGCTGAACTGCAGCACCCCAGGAGCTCCCACCACTTGTCCCTGTGCTCCTGAACTGATGTTCCTCACAGGAGAGCTTCACAGCTCCCCTCTCCCTGACCCAGTAGCTGGCACTGTGACACCTGTACTTTCTGTGTCCTTCTCCTCTTCCAATTTCTTAGTCTAAATTCAAAGTACAGGTACAGTTTATTGCTATTCCTCCATACTCTTCCAGCTAATGTAATTCCTGTCATGTGTATCCAGTCCCCCCAGTTTCATTTGCAGCCATCCATACTCAGGAAGTTGGAGCTGTTCCCCTTGTTTCCTCATCAGGCTCACATCCAGCCCTCATAACAAAAGGTAGGAGATCTGCATGCCAGTATTTTACCTTATTCAGGCTCTCAATTCCCTGTAACTCCAAACTTCTCAAGAATAAGGGGAGGCTGAGTACAAGCCATCATTTTTCAGCTCTGCCTGTGAGCCTATAAACCTGTATTGGTTGATATGTCAGAAGAATTTGAAAACTTGTTTGAAAAACGAAGGGTTAGCTGTTTTACATCAAAATCGTTGAAAGAGATTATACCACATTTTCTTTCAGACTGTAGTTATTGTAATTAGCTGGCAAATTTCAAAATATTGTCTTGTTGAGGGAATAGATAGTAGTTTGATTGAAATGCTTACAAATGAATAGGCACAGGATTGCTTACTCTGGACATGTATGAATCCTTATTGTCCCAATCCAACTTGAATCTGGAACCTGCTGTTCTCCTTATATTTATACCAACTGCATTTCCTGAAGGTATCAAAAGTCTTTTCCCCATCCTTTTCATAGCCCCTTCACCCAGTTGATTTTACATTTACTACTTTCATTCCTAAGTGCTTCCATGCTTTCTACATATGAGTAAGGAAATGATTGTACAAGAAAGATGGACATATGAAGAAGCAAGCCTAGAAGAAATGGGTAAAAGCATTCAAAGATTTTCTGCTGGGACTGCAGAGCCTGCTTGCCTCTTGTGCACTTTGAAATACTTCTCTTCATCAGTAGGACTCATTAGTCTGCTTGAAGTTCCGAGAGGAGTGAACTGCTTTCATACAGTAATTCACGCAGTTTGCTTGATCTCAAAATCACCAGCTCTGGAGAAGACTAGGTGTTATTTCAGACCTCTTCCAGGTTATTCTATACAAGTGACATGAAGCCACAAGCAAAAATTTTTTGTGACTCAAGAAGGTTTCCTGGTGATATAAGCCTGCAGAGGGTTTTATGCTGGCCATCCTGACAGTGGTTTCTCTTGATACCATAGTTCCTCACATATATTCTTTGATCTAGAGGAGGACGCAGGACCAAATGACTCAAACAGCAGAGAGGAGATTTTAACCTGGCAAAGGATAAGGGGCTCTCTCTGAAAAATGTTGATGTGGCGTTTTATGCTGCATCCCATACTCTCAGTTCTTTATTTCACACGTTCACACTTTTTTATTTCTGGTATATCCAGTGATCTTGGGACAATATTTTCTTTATGCAAATTTTCTGTACAGAATATTAATCTCTGCCAATGGCATTGATGGACAAGGGTTAAAGTTTCATTCTAAATACAAAGCTCTGACAGAGCACACCTAATGCTCTGCTGTGTTTATAAGATAATTTCACTTAATGACATTTAGCTGTAAAAGTTGCAAACTCCAGGCATGCTAATCTCTTCCATGGTGTTGGTTTAAGAAAAACTGTGTAGGAATATTTATCTTTCTTCCCAGAATACTGTAGTAAGAGGTATTTTTGAGCAAAAGTTGTTTTACCTTTCTGGATTTCAACTTGAAACTGGACTCTGTTAAAGAAAGCAGTTATTTGTTACCATAACCAAAATTAATCCCCTACAAACAGTAGCTTCCAGATAGTACTGGATTTTAAAACTCTTATAAATTGAGATTTCCAATCATTTTAGAGAAAGCCCAGGAGAGTCTCATTTTTGTTATATGCTGTCTGCTTGTGGAAATTCATATTGGATGCATTTCATCTCCAGTAGAAACTTGCATTATGTCACAGGTGTACAGCAGACATCACCAATAAAATAAAAATCAAAGCCTCACAGGTTTCAGGCACTGTCTATTTTTCATAGCTTTCAGTGTTGGCAGGGATTGCATGTTTTAAACTACCATCAGTTAAGATGTCCCCTTCTCTTGCAAAGGAAGGAGTGACCAGTTTTATCTGATGAGCACAGATTATCTCTTCTCCAATTGCCTGTGGAGGGAGGTGCTGGATCCCTGCACAGGTTAAAAGGGCAGTGGGAGTCAACCCAGCAGGCTCATCTCCAGCACCATCCAGCCAAGTCCCATGGAGAAATAAATCTCTGCACAAGAAGCAGATACAGCCCTGGTGTTTCCTAAGAGGCTGAGGTTGTAAATCCAGCTCGCCTCACCCTGGGAAAGGTCTGAGCACAATTTCTGTGAAAGGTTACAGCCAGCTGAGTATTTCCTAGCTCCAGAGTTAAGGTAGTGAAAAGGGCTCTCCACTTGCATTTTGTTGTCTTGAGAGGAAGGGCGTTACGTGGGTGATTTTTTATTTTCTGTACTCATTTCACCACTCCTCCCTCCTCTCAATTTCCACACCGAACACCGAAAGAGAAGCAGGCATTCGCTTTCAACAGCTTTATAAAAACAAGTCAGCATATATTATTTATACAATGTTCAGTGAGAAACTGTAAATTAGCCAGAATTAAAAAAAACTAGAGTGACAGGGTACCTAGATCTAGTGTTTGACTAAGTGCACAAAATTGCCTGTGAGTGGAAAAGAAACTTACAGCATTTACTTGACTGCCAGCTAATTCATATTCAGTGTTTGCTTTTTCCAAATTTCTTGTTTTCTCTAAGTTTCCATTTATTGCTTCATTAACATGATCCACTTACAATGAAATAATTTAGGTCAAGAATGCCCCAACAAAGTCTTTCCAGCTATTTGCAGGACTTTGGTTTTTTACATAGTTCATACAGTTTAGCAAATCATGTAAGAAAGAAACATGGCTTCTTTCTCCCAGGAAAGGTCACACAAGTAACTTCAGTGAGGCTCTAAAAGGAGCTGTGTTCAGCTTTCACTGAGACCCCAGGCCTCAGCACCAAGGAGTCAGGGAGAGCTGCAAGGAAATTTTCATGTTGAAAAGGAACTCAAGAAAAGTGTCCCTCCATTTCATCAGGGTGGGGCCTGGGAACTGATAAGAGCAGCGAGGGAAAAACAGCCTCCGGAGACTGGGGAGGAAAAGGGAAAGGAGGGGCAGGATTGGTGACTTTCACCTTCAGAAAACAGTGTGTTGAGATTGCATTGGGCCAGGAAAGGAGAAAAGCAAAAATCCCTCTTCCTGGGCTTATCAGTGGGGTCAGTCAGGGATAGTGTCTCTCTCCCCATTCCGGATGGGGGCTATAGGTACACACTGTGCCTGGCACATAAAGCTGCTCCTGTCCTTCTCAGAGCCCTGCAGCTGCATCCCTGGCTGACCTGTCATTCCTGACACTGTGTGTGTGGATACTGTCTCAGCAGGGCACTGTGAGGCTTTTTTCTTTAGGTGAGGATGCTCAGAAAGTTTTTCAATGCTCCTCACAGCATACTGCTCCTTGTTTGAGGTGACTGAGAATTAAGAGTGTGGTTTCAAAGCCTGAAGACAGGTTTGTAGTGAAGGGCGTTATCAAACATGGGAGGTATTTAATGCAGTAGAGGACTCATTAACTAAAGAGCCTGAGACATATTTAGATTCATGACTCTTTAAAGTTTTGAAATCTACAGTGGAAAACAAAGGAAATAGTGACCATTTGAAATATCTTTGGGCCCGTGTTGACCTAATGCACTTGAGCAATATTATGCATACTATTTCTAACTGCTTGATTTTGAAATGCAGGAACACAAAGCAACATACCTAAAATAAAAGAGCCATTGGACTACTTCTTTGTATGTTGATAAAACAAGCTAAACCCCAGTCTGGCCAAACCTAGGTGTGTTTTAATGAAAATCCTTTTCCTTTCTGTTGCAAAGAGTTTTGTTCCCTACTTTGAATTTTGCCCTCCTTCATTATCATGGCAATGGGATCATTTCTCAATCTAACAGGGACAGAGAGCCAAATCTGATCTAAAACATTTGATAGTGGTCTTCTTGTAAAATTGATGATTTACCAACAGCTGCAGTGATTCTACAACAAACACGTTAAAGTTTGTTTAAATAAATCCAATAAAGTTGTCATGGGAAACTGAAGGAAGTGGGTCACCATATTCCTGATAATATTTACAACAGTCCATAGATAAGAGGACTGGAAAGAAAGCCCTTCTTTCTTCCATAGTTTCTCTCATGGCTACTGCAGAAAGAGGAATTGTTGTAGGGTAAACTCTGATGTTATGCACTAACTTTGTCACTCAGACCGTGTGTGCAAAAATATACATAAAAGCCTGGAGTCTAGTTCAATCACATAATTTTTAGGATTCTGAAGAAGAAAAGGGTTGAGAATGGTAAATTTATGTAACAAGTATTCTAAAGGCAGAAGGGGACCTGTGGAGAAAGAGCTCCATGCTCTAAGACCTAAGAAGTATTTGAAGTAGGTCCTCCGGCTCAAACATGAAGAAGCATCAGGGAATTGATTTCAAGGTCCGAAATAAAAGACTTCTCTGATGGCTCTGAACTTTGAAATGCTGTTCTTTAATGTGGCCCAAAAGTAGTGTAGCTTCTTTCAGCAGGCAAATGTTGACTTTAAAGAGAAGTAGTTGTGGTGCCAGTAGCAAAACAACACTCACATTGACACTGGTTATTTTTTCCTTTTTTTTGTATGCAGAGCTGTATGCAGAATTCTCAGGCCATGTGCAGGAGTGAACAGCATGCACATCCCATCCACAGAGCATCTCGGAAGTCTAGAAACAATTTTAATGAAATTACTATAGTATCTAAGCTCCTGAATACTCTCCTGGCAACAAATCCTTGCTTCCCAAATGGAAATGAGCTAATGGATGGCAAGTGGATGGCTCCAGTTCCCTCCGGCTTCCAATCCTTCCATGTTTCCTTGGAAAGATAACATAAACTGTGCACATACCCTATTTTTGATTAGGTAAGTAAACAGGGATGGTTATTGCTCAACCTCAGTGGGTATGTCTTACAAAGACAATCTCAGAAACTTCTATTTTAATGATAGCAAAGGTTAAATAGGGGATAGAAAGGCCCAGCTGCAACTTAATCTACCTATTATTCTGCGTTTCAATAATGATAATTTAGTAGTCATCTGGAGACAGAGAGATGTTGCAGTAAGCAGTGCCCCATGGTGAGGGTAGAAGGTTCTGAACTGCAAATACAGGTTTTTTTGGCTCCTCCAGCTGGTGGCTCCCATAACATGTCCAACTGGAGCATGCTGAGCAGCTCTTCTGGTAGCTCTTCCCTTCCCACTCACAAAATGCACCAGATTAAATAAATTGAGTTTGAAGGTGTTTTATGGGCCCATGGTCTTTACCAGGGTCCAATACAGCCAAGCCCCTTCCCCTCCCATCCCCCAAACCTCAGGCATCCCAGCCCCATGGCTAAGCTGGGTAGTCATCTTTAAGGAGACAGGGACTCCCTCTGAGCTGGATACCCCTAATATTTCTTTGGAAACTAGAACCACCGTTAGCAGTGAAGGGCCCCTCTTTAGATTTTTCAGCTGATCCCTCTAACTTGTGCAAATTCTAGACCTACAAAGACTGGTGGTGGCCTTTCCACGGGGAAAGGCACTGGTTCAGTTGTAAGGAATACATGGTGAAAAACTGTGATATGAACCTTACTTAAATTTCCTATTTGTTAACCCCTGTCTGCTGAATGTTTCCATGAATCTCCACGTGGTTTTTATTTAAATCTTCAAAATATGCTTTTTGCTCCTTTCCTGGCCTCCTTTGCAGCGATTTTTTATGCAAACCAGAAAATATTTCCTGAGTTTATATCTTATCAGTAGTTTGAAGTAGGGAAATGACTTTCCGAAAAGTGCAGTGCTTGTAGAAAGAGGAGCTTGTTTCTGATTGTTTGTCATGACAAGGTAGCTCTTCACTCTGCTTGTGGCCCATAAAATCTTACACTTTTGTCAGTGTTAATGATGCTCTTCATTTCTCTATTTCATTGTTAAAACATTTAACCTGTGTTGAAGTTGCATCTTGTTAGCATTGGCCATGCATAACCCATGACAAAAACTTTGTGCAGACATGGTTAGTGGTGTCACACGCCTCAGGGATGAGGAACACCCACTCCCAGGCCGCCTTCTGGCCACGGGAAACCTCCTGACCACAGAGCCTGCCCAATCTAGAAGAACATTTTCCTAACAGAGGAAAACTGTGTCATAAAAGAGATTTTATTTCTCTCAGCCATCTCAGCCTTTGCATGGAGCGGGGAATGTAGTAGGAAACCAGAAATAGCCTAGGGCTGCTCCATACAAGCTATTCTTGGCTGTCAGCGATGTCCCTGTGGCTGCCCTTGGTCAGTCTGAGGCATAAAGTAGTTCTTGAGTCATCTGGGCTTTGAGACACAGCAAAGTTTGGGTAAAGCCCACCATGTCCCCTCTGTTCCACACTGAAAGTAGCTGGAGTGGACCAGAAAACTGTGCCCAGACTCCGTGTTAGATCTCCATTGCTAAGTCAGGGGTCTGAAATTTACCACTTTAGCACTCATCTGTGACAATACATGTGAGGTGATTTTGCAGCTTCATTTCAGTGTCAAAGAAAGCCTGAAGGAGGCAACAGTGACCTGAAAACTGCCCATGGATGTGCAGCAGGGAGGAAAGGGGAAGCTAAGGTTTGGAAGAGAAAAAAAAAAATAAATGATGAAAGCAAATATGAGCCAAGACATAAAGTCTCATTTTGCTCCCATGTGCTAGTGCTTGAGCAGACTATTGTTCTGGACTCAGAGATTGGTTCTTAATTATGTTGAGCAGTGAATGGTTTGAATTACAGCCACATAGTTTGGTGAGCACAGAGCTGTTAAGAATTTTGGCTGGAGAGCAGCTGCAGGGCTGCTCTGAGCTCTCAGAAGGTGGCTGTAGCTGGAGGTGTTCTCCAGAGTTAGGAGGCGTGCACGCTGCCACCTGAAGTCCCAGGCTTGAATGCTTTATCTAAATCTGCCCTTGTCTTTATTCTGCTATTTCAATCTAAAATAAAACATCTTGTATTTATTGTATCATCACATTTAGACACTACCATTTTGGAATCTCCTGTGGACATCATCAGATCCAGATGTTTCCAAATGTCATCATCCATACACTGAAATGATTACAAATGGAGATATATTTTTGTAAGCTGTTGCTACTCGGTGAAGATTGCCAGTTTCCACTGGCTTGGAGGAGACTTTTCTTTTTAACGGGGTAGGGATGGCCCCAAGTTCAATATTGTAGATTTTTAAATTACACATATTGTTGCATGAAGCACAAGTGGTTGCGGACTCTGTTCACTCATAAATTTGGACCGATTTCCTAAGAGGTTACTAATTTTAACATGTGTAGGATGATTTTAATATTGGGATTACACAATCGTATTACCTGTCTTTATCCATAAAGAGTGTGATGTTAGTTCATTATGCTCTCTGATCAAGGTATTAAAAATGCAATTCTTTTCCAAGGAAGAACTGTTTTTCCTTCAACATCCTCCGCTTGCCTAAATTGTCTGACAACTGCACTGGTATTTCTATGTACTGTACAAAGCTCTGTCTGGCTTCTGAATGAATAATACTGCCCTCTACTGCAACAAATATACTCTCCAGTCTAAATGTGCACAAAACATGGGGAAATGATTTGTTTGGATGCCCAGACACAAGTAGCGATGCACTCAACAACTCAGAAGAGGCAAGGATTTAAGCTGACCTCTTTGGTGTTGCCCTGGATGTCAGGGCAAGACTGAAGTTTCTACAGCAGGGAAAAGAAAACTTGTACCATAACTTGCTGTTATTGTGCCTAATAGTAAAGTCAGGTTACATTTTAGATTTTCCCATCTGCACACAATAATAGCAAGTCAGAGATCCTAAAATCATGTGTTTGGCCATCAGAATGATATCACAGTGCTAAAATTTTAGGTACTCTGATGAAAGTGGCAACTCTGTCGCTTTTATACACAATTAACTAAGTTAGTTATGCACTCAAGAGTGAGACCCTTGAGACAGCATTTTGGGTAAAAGATTGCCAGTTGTGACTCTTGGGAACACAAAAGAGATGGTAGGAGAACTCTGTCTTCCTAAAGTTTTGTGTTATGTGCATGCTGCATTTTGGGAAAGCCCTAATTTTTTGCTAGGGAATTATTGTCCTATAGTTTCACTGTATGAATACATCTTGTTCTTTATTATAAAAAAATGAAAAGTAATTTTTCTTCTTCAGGAAATAGAATGAGAAATGCTAAAGTATATATTAGACTTTCTTTTGGAATTTTAAGAAGTGGTGCTTCAGTTTTACTGTGTGCAATGGAAGTTTAATTTATTAGCCCAGCTAGTGTTAGCATTTTCAATACCTCAGCATTTGAAATTTTTTAATGGCTGAAAATTGAAAGTCAAAATGGCTCCTGATAAAGTTAGTATGTACTTAGAATTTTTTTTTAATTAGCATATATTATATATACTATTGCCAGTTTATTTTCTTATGGATCTTGTGATGAATCCAAGCAAACTTGTGCTACTTCAACAACTAGAGAAGTCAGCAACATGAAGAGCTGCCAGATTCCAAAGGCAAGTAATCCTAGTAAATTGGAAGAAGTTGGAAACGGGGGGGATAATTGTTATGACAATTACTTGTGCTGTAAGGATATTGTTTTCATGAATACTTACTGCCAGGTCGGCTAAAACACGCTCAATAAACTCTAGGCCCAGAGGACTCATGAAACTATTCTTCATGAGTGGTCTTCATGTTGTTATTGGACCAGGTATTAAAGCTCTTGGGAAGGGTTGTTGTTACTGAGAAAAATATTTCTTCAGCATCATATGTATGTATCATATGGCTCTGTGAGAAGAGAGTTTCTGTCAATACATTATTGAAGTAATACTATGAGTATACTGAAAATTGTATTCAAGGATAATTGAAATTAGGTGGATAAGAAATATGTCTTGCTGAATTAGAGCTGAAGGAAGAAAAATAGGGGTCTCGTGTATCTAGTATAATTGATTAAGTCATCTTTAGAGAAGTATTCGTCATATGACAAAATGAAATAACCTTTTTGTCTTTGCTGGAGACTCAATTTCTCTCAGTTGGTCTTGGGCAGCAACAAACAAAAAGAAAAGAAAAAAAATTAGCTGAATCTCTCTGTAAACTCTTGAGCTTAAAGACTCAAGCTAAAACCTGACTTGGGTTTTCTGTTAATCCAGCACATGATTTATTTACTATAAACAATCTTGAAGCATGGGAAATGATTTCCAGAGAACTGAACATGAGTTTTCTGGACAACTTGAAAAATCTTTTTGTAATCAAAAACCTGTGGATTGAAATTGTTAAAAGATATTTTGTTTCCAGTTTAGGTATCTGGCCTGACAGGATCACTTGGCCTTGTGAATTCAATCCAAAAACATGAACCACTGAGCTTATGTACATTAATCAAGACTTATGTGTTTAGTGGCTCATAAGGCTGTAAGAGGAACATTTCTTTCCTTTTTGGACACTGAAGCACAAAAAGAAGGCAAAGAGCTACTGTGCTCAAGTAATAGTGATGGTGAATTTGGTGTAGCAAAACTTAATAGCATCATTTTGTCTGTACAGGTCAGGAAAGCTGTAGAATTTGGCAGGTGATTAAGGAAAAGAAAGTTCAGATACCTTTGATCCCCTTGCTTTCTTTGAAAATGTCATCTGAACAAAGAATGCTCTAAAAAAGGCAAGTATAACTTTCCTTTATAATTATGCACCAAATATTAACTGGAGAAGTAATTTGTTTAACCAGAAGGTTCAATAAGTAAATGAAAGAAATGGGCATGGAAATTTTGAAAATTATCTTCTCAGTAACTACTAGATTGAGAATGAGACATCATTTCCTGTGACACTGAAAATTGTAGTGAAAGCTTTATTCTGTAAGATACTAGAATTGCCCTTGGGAAATGGCACGGTTGTTTGTAAATTTTGATTTTAAGAATGAAACATTCATTCTTAAGCTATGCTGATCAGAGTAAGATAAACCAATTTACAGTCTATTAACCTTTTTCAGTGAAAAGATCTCAATAGAGGAAGACTTTTTTTGATGAGCGCTACAGGGAAACTCCAAACATATTTAGGTAGTCATTGTGAGAAGGCAGCTGTGCTGGTTTCTAAAACAATTGATAAAAATTTTTAACACCTCTTCTATTGATATAATAATATACTTTCTATATGGCTGTAGTGTTAGAACAGAAATGTTGACAAATGTATTTCAACATTTATTGTCTTATTAAGTAAAGTAGAGTCTTTATGTCTCTCCTCTTTCAAATGCTGCCCTCCCCAATTGTTTTTAACTATTTCTTGTACATAAAAGCATTAATAGAGATTAGTTCACAATCTGTTCAGTGGAATTCTGTTCCTGCAATTTCTCATCCTGCATTGCTTCGTTTTGTCATGGAAGTTTGTTGCCTACCTCTAAAGAGAGAGGTTAGGAATGTAGATATAAAGTGATTTTGATGCTTGAATCTTTCTGCTTTCTCTTTAAGTAACTATTCTGTTAGAATTTTGGGAAGATTGCAGCTTAGTCTTAGCTACTGAACATGTGAGACTGAGGTGGGAACAAAGCATCTAAATTTGTTGGTGATGTACTTTCCTGTATGGTACAGTAAAAGTAATATGGAACAGAACAAGGTGTTTGGGACCTCAGGTGGTCCTTCAGGACTACTCTAGGAAAAATGTGTAAAGTGCGAGCTGGCAGATGAATGTAACTCTAAATAAGTACCCAGACCTAAATTAAATGAGCTTGAGCTATTCTGACAACGGCATAGAGCAGAAAAAGCATGGAAGGCCCACCATTTTGGACTTCCCTAAGGCATGTTGATGCTCACTGAGGATCAATTCTGACTTCAGCTCCTTCTGTGATGCCAACTGTTGTACAAATCATAAAACCCCATGTAAGCATGGGGCATAAAAGTGATAGATTCAGTTTTGAATTAAGGCTGTAAGGGGATTTCGGCTGAATATTTTAGATGAAGTCAAGTATTTGTACAGGAAGCTGGCCATTTACCTTCCTATGTTTATCCCTCGTTACTGCCTGGTTGTATGCAGCAGACATCCAGTTGGCAAAGTGTAGTTTTTCAGAAATTTTAAGTGAACTTACTTTGGCACTAAAATACCATATTGCTTCATTTTGCATGCTTGAGTTGTACAATTCCTGGCGGTGAAAAGTGCACTTTAGGTTTTTTTGCATGCGTTCTACTTAAGAAACTGAAATCATAAGTGGTTATGTCTCTCCTGGAAAACTAGAAGCCAAGAGTCTGAATTCCCCTTTTTTCATACACCACCAGAAGGTCTCCACTGACCTCCAGTTAATAGGATTCCATTGATGTAAAAGTGGTGCGAGAATGGATTGAATCTCAAACGTATTTGCAAGTTTCACTGAGATTCATCAGATCTGGGTCTAATGAACTAAAATAATTAGGTGTATGTTTGGCAACATTTGTCTCCTGGTTAATATTTTGATGTTCAGATGTTAGATTGCTTACAGATGTTTTCTTTTTGCTTATTTAGCAGATTTCCATTTTAAGTGATTTTGTATAATTTTGCAAATATTTAGTAAACATTAAAATACTGGGATTTTTCAAGTGGTGCAAAACTAAACTGGTTCATTTAAGTTAAAATCTTACTGTAAAGTCTATTCTTTCTAGTTGTTTTTAATTAGCATAATGTTATTCAATTTAATCCAATTATGCATTTTCTTGGTACAGAAAAAGCACCACTTTGCTTACACTACACTTTACAAGATTATTCTTAATGCCATAGGAGAAATATTTTAACTTTGTTTTCAGAAAAATGAAATAATATTCAGTAAATGTTATACAAATATTTGGGCTTGTCAATTTTAATACCTTACAAAGTTTTACTAATGTCAGTATATAAATGCAGGCTGTTAGTTCATTAAGAACTGTGGCAGCCTGGTTGTTTAGGGGGTACTTTCTGCTGAGAAAACTTATATTATATGTATTTGAGTGATTAAACTAGCACTCAAATCACATCTTTCTTTATCAAGCTTTAAGGCTGAGAGCATTTGGGATTCATTCCCAACCTCACCTCTTTTTTTTTCACTTAAACATTAAAATGTCAGATAGAAAGAAAATAATTCACAGTTCTCTTGGGGCTTGATTCACCTGCCTCTGACATCAATTTTGTGCCAGTGTAACTGCATTGAAAACCTTGCTGTTACTCTGGTGCTGTACTGGTTTAATAGAGTCACAATCAGGCCTTAAGGGGGTTTCTTGGTTACTTCTAATTTTCTGATTAAAGCAGAGTTATTGAAACTCATAAAATCCACGTAACATTGTTGCTCCACTGTGGGCTATCTGCATCGGAAACCTTACGTCATTCTGGGCTTTAAACAAATTCCCAGCTGGCCTCAGCTCAGTGAAGGTACATTCAGTCAAACGTTTCAGCAGGATTTTTATTTTTTAATTTGCATATTATTTTAACCACATTCTAGAGCCTTGCAACCGCAAAGGTTCCAAACATTCCGTAGATTTTGGATTCTTAGGCAGTTGTGAGGCATCATCTCCAACTCTGCACTTCTCTTCCCTACCTTATGGTTCCTGTCCATGCAGCCAACAAAACAGCAGATTGTAACCCAAGATATTTTCAGGATTGACTGTTTGGGAAGGGGAATTTCTTATTAACTGTGGCCTTTCACTGTGATGGTGCTGCTACAGTTGTAGGGGAATATTGGCATTTATTGGGCCAAACTGATACAGATGGAAGACAAGATAAAGGATTTCTTGATTTTTTTACTTTTTTTTTTTCTTTTATTAATATGACACTGCTCATATTTAGATTCTGCCATAAAATAAGTAAAACAAAATAAAAGAAACTTACAGAAAAAAAAAAAAACCCAAAATAAAAATTAAAATTAAGTTAAAAAAAAAATAATATGAAAGTAACATCCCCCTATACACCCTAGCTTCCTAAGCAGAACTTCCCTCTGTTAATGCACCATCTGCAAAGGTAGGTTAATCAGCCATGTGGCTGGAGCAGTGTCAGCCAGCTGTGATTCCCTTCCCAGCATGGGGCTGTGGGAGATGGCCTTGCTCTTCCCAAGCCTGACTTAGAGCACGTAGGACACTTGTTTTATCAGGGGAAATCGCTGTAGCATGAACACTGCCAGTCTCATGCAGTTAAAGATCTTGAGCCAGGAGCTCCTTAGTAAGTTACACTGTTCAAAAATTATGTGACTGGTATAGAATTTTGAGGGGGAATGGAGGGGTTTGGGACTTGCTTGCCCTTTGCTGTGCTATTCAAGTCCTTATTTAATTTATTTTTTTCACTGTGATCCCAAAAGTTAGAGTGAATTATTTATAAATAAATGAGAACTGAGTTTTCCATGTCAGATAGGATTCTGGGAAATGGACCATAACACAACCACAGAAGTACTGGGGGGCTTCAGGTCGGGTCAGAAGAATCAGAAGCTCTCTGACATGTTCATCTGGATTGTCTATGTTTTCTTCTGTGGGAGGAAGTACATTCTCTACAAGGATTGTATCACTTCTCTCTGGGAGGAAGACTTTGTGACGGGCAGCTTCTTGCAAAACTATCCAGGGAGTTTTCAACAATACCTACTAGGGCTGAGCTTTCCAGTGCAGCATCCAAACCTCCAGGACTACAAGGAGAGAAAGGAATGGATGTCAACACAAGCGGAGAAACAACAAGGGTAATGATTGTACAGTCTCATTTCATGTCTCGAAGAAGGCCCAGTCAGGTCTGGTCTGACTCAGTCCTGTAGTTTGTAGTCCTATGTGTGACATTTGGCTGCAGGAAGGTTGCTGCAGGTTCAGATCTGTGTGCAGGCAGTCTGAGAGATGCTAGTGGCCTCAAGTTCTGTGGATTAGTGTAGTGATAGGACCCAAGGAAACTGCATTAAGCTGTGTTGGGCATTTCAGGTTGGATATTAGGGGAGTTTCTTCATCAGAGGGTGGGTGGTTGGGCACTGGAACTTCCCCAAGGAAGTGGTCTCAGCTCCAAGCCTAGCAGAGTTCACAAAGTGTTTGGACAAAGCTCTTGGGTTCATAGAGTGATTCTTAGGGCGTACGGCACAGGGCCAGGAGTTGGACTTCATGATCCTTGTGGATCCCTTCCAGCTTAGGATATTCTATGAGAACAGAAATTGTCCTGCTACCTCTGCCTGAGCAGGAGTGTAGAGGTTGTTTGCTTCAGAAGTCAGTCCATAGTAACTCTTGAAGTGTGTGGTGTTTTTAGAAGCAATATCTTGCAAAATTAAAAGGGATTTTCATTTGGTTCTGCTTTCTTCAAAACATACAATCCAAATGATAATCAGAGATGTCTTTTATTTCCTAAGAGGTTAAAATTTAGAAGTGCAGAGACCTAGGAAATACAGAAAAAAATCCTCAAACAAAACATTTTGAGGGAAAGAAATAGAAGAAATAAAAAGACTTATTTAATTTCAGTATAGTTCTTGGTACGCTTAAAACCTTGAATGAAGATTTATGTTGGTCCTTCTTGATCAAAACGGGTTACCTCTCTTTAATAACAAAGCTTTCTTTGAAAATGTTTAATGCTTGTTGCTGCTGCCAGATACAACCTCCTACTTTCTCAAGGTTTTGAAATATATTGGGCAATTCCTAAGCTTTCTTTGGCATGTGAAGATAATTCATGTGTTGGACTACAAACCCACTGCTCGCCCAAAAGCGCAGGAGGCCCGGATGCTGTAGATTAGGAATAAACAAAAGGAACTGGAAAATTCTGCAGAAGTAACATTTTAGTAACTTTGCTCCCACATTATATGGGGGAAAATACCTCGTGAAAAGTGAATAGTCTGCAGAGGATTCTCTGCCCTTGGCTATTAAAAGGTTCATTCTCTTGTCCCCTTACATGTGTACAGAACAGATAACATAGAGAACACTAATCCCAGTCACAGCCTGCTGAGAGGGAAAGAAAAAGGGTAAGACTTAAGTGATAAAACTGGATAATACACTCAGAAGAGCACTGGCACAGCAATGGCAGCAAATACACAGGAGAGAGAGTATTCAAGCTACACTGCATCCCACAGAAGCGACTGCAGAAAATAACACACTTGGTGAGTTTGTTCCAAAACTTAGCATTCCTGCTGGAGAGTCAGGGGCTGCAGTGCCCCAGAAAAACCCTTTAAAAGCCCCAGGCATAACTGCTGGCCCTTGAAACTTCAGGTCAATGCTCATGTGAATGGAGGAGATTCCAATAACATGATTGTTTCCATGGAGTACGTTGAAGAACAATGGAGTAGAAGACAAAACTTAGATGAAACTACCCTCAGGAAAGCTTTGGTTTTGTTTGAAAACTGAGACAAAATGTACATAAACGAATAAACTGAAACGTCTGTAAATAGCCTATGAAAACATGCAACATTAAAATTGTTTAGAATTCTTCTTCATTATCCCACTTCATATTCAAGGGGATGGCTGGAAAATAAGATCTATTTTTTTAAGAAATCCATAGGCATTACAGCAAATGAGCGTGTTTTCCAGTTCAAATATTTGGAGTATTTTTTAATGTTTACACAGGCTCAGAATTTCTGAGCCCGTGTAATAATCTACAAAAAGATCCCACCATTTCTTGCTTTGCTGAGGCTCACCACTGGGCACACAGTTGAAAACACTTCACTATGGCATGTTTAATAGGTTGCAGAGTAGGCAGTATGTGGTTCCTTAGAGCAACTGGGATGAGAGAAGATGAAATATGTCCTGCTTTCCCAAAGCAGATTGTATGGCTCTGTGGCTACCTGAAAGGAAAGACCACTTCCAGTTTACCCACACAGACGTAATCTGTGTGTATTCTTAGATTTATGAGTCACTGCATCACCATGAAATTAGTCTGGATTACCGAAATGTGGGATAAGAAGGGAAAAAAAAAAAGCTTGCTTCTCATTATTTTTTCCCCTGAGCATCCATCTGCTTTATTCAGAGTTTCCTATACCTGATTCTTTGGTGTCTGTGACCACCAACAGAGTTTCCCCGAGCCCTAGCAGTCTGGTTTAAATGTGTGTGCTGTACATTCTCGTTGTCCAGAGGGTTCTGGTAAAGACATTTATCTGTTGAATGACATGCAGACTGCCAGATTCAACAGATGACAGCTTAAGCACAGCACTAGTGACCACCAATGGTGTGTTTTTTTTGTTTGGGGATCCTGCTTTTTCTTAAAAAAAAAAAATAAATTGTTCTTACTGACTTTTTTTTTTTTACTCTTTTTTGCAAGCTGTTTCTTGTGATTTGGGGAATCCTTTTGCTCTGTCCCATATTAAGGACTGTTCTTGATTTCACTGCCCTAATTTCGTGCTGCCCCTCCTCTAGCCTTCAGCAGTTGCTTGTGGTTTGTGCTAATATGAAATCAAAAGCAGGAGTTTGGGAACAGATGTGACTAAACAGGCACAGGCACAGGCACAAATACATGATGCCATCTCCCTCCCTCTTTCTCACCTGTTGGCCATTTGTTAAGCTCTGATAAACTTAAGACATAAGGCAGTTTGGAAAACACATGGATCATGACTCCACTTTGTTTTTCTTACTCTTTTAACAGGTGGAGGTTTGTGGAAAGGGAAGGCAGATAGAACACAGGGACATAAAAGAGGTAGATGGAAAGGACTGTCCTGAGTTCCCCAGCTGTGGTTGCCTTTGCTATCAGAAGCAACCATGTCCTGCTCATGGGTGTAGTAAGCTGGGAAGTGCTTGACAGTGTTGTTCTTGCAGGAATACTGTCCCATACTGATGAAGTAGAATGCAGTTCAAGGTAATCTCTTTAGAGGTGTCACACTGCTGATGTAGAAGGGGTTTAGAGATCCAGGAAATTAAATAGTTAGATAGATGCCAATGGGTATAGTGCAAATGCATCCTTCCACAACTTTATGTACCACCACAATGGTCCTTAGCAGGGATTTTCTTAGGAAACAACATATGCAAAGATAATAATCTCCCTGCTGTTACTGGCAGATATCCACCTTTCTGATGGACTCAGATTCATTCACATATGCAACAGGGGGGAAAGAATTATTTTAGGATACTTATTTTCTTTCCTAGTTCACATCATTCACTGAATATGCACAAATAGGAAGCATGCCAGGTTGTTTACAAGTAGATCAGAAATGATTTGAGCCAAATGTATTAGTCCAAGTGCCCTCAAACTGTAGCAATTTTCTGATGTGATTATGACTCCAAAAGCTGTGACTTAGCTCCACCTCTGTGCTGGAGTGAATGTCAAAAAGAATATTAAAGACAAAAGCCCCATTCTAAGTTGTACTGTGAGCTCCCACTGAGTGCCAGACATGAGAAATCACTCTGACTGTGTCAACATAAAACTTTCAAGACACAGGTAATGTACATCATAAATTTGAGCTGAGAATTTCTCTTTTAAGTGTTTTTCCTTTGAAAATCTTGCTAAGCTCCTATCTTCTTTCCCTTCCAGACCACCCGCAGATACCACCCACAGGCCAGTCACTCCATGGTCTTTACAGGTCATCTGTCATTCTCACTATCTTAATTCTAAGAGCATAGGTGCTAAGCCAGAAAAATCACTCTAAACAGGTGCTTAATGTCAAAGATGCCATTCATATAATTAAATTATTATTAGAATGAATATTGGTACATAAGTGTTTACTTCCTACTAAATGTCTGGATCTTGAATATGTATATACTAACAAAGGAATGACTCCATAGAGATATGGAGGTTGGACTTCTGAGGGGAGGAGTTCTTCCTGTAAGGAAATCAACAGGAGGTACAACATAAGCTCTGAAATACCAGCATGGTACCAGGGATGCTTATGTAAAACACTGAAGCCAGTATCATCATCCAAAATGAAACTGTGCATCAGGGGATGTTGCAATAACATTTCCAGTTCTTCTTGCTCTTTTTTTTTTTTTAAAATCATTTCAGATTATATATTATATGTTGATTGAAACTGCTGAGCAGATGAGTGGCAAGGAAGAATTTTCAAGTCAATCAGTGAAAGAAAAGGGTTTGATGATTTCTTATTATATTTATCCTCTATCATACACTTCTGTATTATTTTAAGTATTCTTGACTTTAATGCTTCCTAGCTAATTGAGCTGAGACTTCCACCAATGCCCTTATCATTTCTGGCTCTGACAACGGTCACCTTCTCTTCTCTGCCTTATCTAATGCTCATTCAGACAGAGCTGCCATAGATGATCTTCCTTCCTCACCACTGTGGTTAAGGTCTCCTCTCTCCTGAATCCTTCCAGTGACTCATTTGGCAGCATTGGAGCAGC
Source organism: Formicarius rufipectus (assembly GCA_013399695.1). Classification (NCBI taxonomy): domain Eukaryota; kingdom Metazoa; phylum Chordata; class Aves; order Passeriformes; family Formicariidae; genus Formicarius; species Formicarius rufipectus. The sequence continues at coordinate 1,674,171 of VXAU01002356.1, read as the reverse complement.
TTGCCAATTGTCCTCAGTTTTGAAAGACAAATTCAAATTCACCTTTTCTTGATTTTTTTTTTCTTTTTTTGGTCATCTCTCAAGCAAGTGCTCTTTGCTTTCATAATATCTTTGCTATGGAGCTGTATGTCTCTACCATTTTGAGTTGTTTTTTTTTTTTCTATGTGGTATACTGGACATGCTATTTAATATGTTGTCTTTCAACAGCCCTTCTGAGAACCTCCTTTCTCCTCATTTGACTCCATCCTTACGACTTAGCTCCTGTGCCTCTTGGTATCTTGCTCTAAGAAGAGAAAATAATTTGTGATTGGAAAATCCTTTTTACTTTTATTTTTTATATATGAGATACACTGTTGTATGGTCATGATATACCTGTGTCTTAGGTTGACTCCACAACATTATTACTGTTTATTGCTTCTGTCATCTTTGATTTCCCCTTCTGTTGCAGCTTTCACTTCTTGAAGCTTGTCTTAATTTCAGACCCAGATCCTACAACATACACATCTGCTTACCTTTAGTCATCTGCGTATTCCCACTAATTCCATTGAGAATACATATGTACTCTAAATTAAGCACATGTGCAAGATTTGGGGAATTAAATTCTGGGAAATAAAGTCTACTTCTTGTTATTTTTCCCAGCTTCAACAGCTAGCGGCTTCTGCAGGTGGTCAAACCTGCAGAGATTTAAAACCCCTTGTTGCTAAAGAAAAGACAGTTGGCCTGAAGTCGGTAAGATTTGAGAAAAGGGCTTGACAATATTCAGAAGTGAATTTTTTTGGTAGCAATAATAGTAGTGTGAGTTTTCATAGTGAAGGTTGTTCCAAGACAGTAGAACTGGCAAAGACCCAACATTTTATTCTCTTTTCTTGAGGCGATGCTCAGATCAGACTCAGTTTTCCTCCCTCACATATATTGATGTGGTCAAAAGTATGGGGCAGGGGAAGTAGTGGTTTGTAATTTTTGACAGGGAAGTACCCCCAGTATAACTAGTGCTGGTTGTTTGGTAATTGGGAAGGACAGCAAAAAAAAAACAAATACCAAAAGGACTACAGAAATTTCTGTGAAAAAAATCAGGAAGAAAATCAGAATGGAGACCCATCAGTACTGTGAAGATTGACTACATTACCATAATTTCTTTTTCTAATGTCTGTTGATTTTCTTCATATTTAAACTATTGCAACTAGGACTAGAAACAACTCATATTTCAATCTGCATTGAGTAGTGTTTTAACTGCAATTCCATTAAAAAACAAGATAGAGAATTTATAAGATATGATATTCTAAATCACATGCCACATGATATCTAAAATTATTTGAATGAATTTAAACCATTAAAATAATTACAATTATTTGAAAAATGTGCCTTTTTTATTTTATTCCTGTAAAATACAAGAGAAAGTTAAAACTGTGAGACAATAATATAATGATAACTTAATTTTAATTTAATATTTAATTCTTCTAGAAATATAACTTTCAAAACATGCTTCAAGATGTATGGAGGTTAAATAATTGTTTAATTCCAGCACATCTTAAACACAGGTCTAAAAATATCATAATTCCCAAGAGACAGAAATTCTGTGCTACCACCATCCCTGCAGCTCTGTGGCCAATATCTACATTATTTATTTATCCTGGGAATCCTTTGTGAAGGACCAGGGTAGCTCAGATGGGGCCATATGGGAAAAGATGGGAGGGTTGAGCCTTGCCCTCAGCTTGTCCCTCCTGGCTTTCCCTGGGGGTTGTTCTTGTGCCCAGCAGCTGACGAAAAAGCCCCTGCAGCTGTGGGTCCCTGCTGGGAATGGGGAGAAAATGTGAGACAGAGAGAAAGATAAACAGACATAGCTAGAAATGCTTCCTGCCACTGCCTCCTTAAAAAAGCCTTTCAGTCTCAATCTTCTGCTGCACAGAAGGGTATGAGGTGATCTCAGATCTGGAAATTGGTAAATTAGATAAGCTAGTTCATTTTTCTTCTCATTTTGAATAATTTTTGCTTATGTTTGATTTACTGGTTTTAGTCCTATAATCTGTCAGTAACTTAATTCCTTTATGTTTTAGAAAAAAATTATATTCTCCTTTTCTACTTTTGAGTTGTTAATATAAGAAAACTTGGCATTTATGGAAGGAGCACAAAATCCCACAGGGGTGAATTGCACCCAGAGCCAAAGTTTTTCACAGGCAAATTTCTGCCCTCTCATCTATTACCTTGTGGCCAGGGCAGTAGTGGTTAGTATGATCCTTTTCAGAGTATATTTATATTTACTCTGCGGTAACACATATCATTTCATTATTCTATTAATATGACACTATCAGCAAACCATCATTATTCTCTCTGATATGTGCTAAATATTGACAAAGAAACAAACAAAAAAAAAGCCATGTTGGAACAAGCTGACATCGAGTCCAAGAAGAGTAAATAAGGGAATGTCCTGGGACATGTTTTTTATTATTTTTAATTGTTTTTTAAACACTACAAGTCTTCTCTCAGTTGTGGAAGATGAAGACTCCTCCCGTGTTACATTAGACTGGGAGAAGGACTAAGAGCCAGGTGCTTATCCTGAGTGGTACATCCATGAAGAGAAGGGTCAGTCTGGCTATGTTGTATTCAGCTGATTTGGATGGTGTCTGGAGTCTGCCTCTTAATAAAACTCATCTTTTTCAAGGCCAAAGAATCTTCCTTTGTAGTTTATCTGGAAACTGTCCAGAAGACAAGAAGGTCAGAACAACCAAAAGTGTGAAAATGCAGTTAGACATTCATGTGATACACATGGATGCTGTACAGGAAGAAGTCTCAGGAATTGTGAGGTTTGACAGAAAAAAAAACATCTTGCCACAAGTTAAGGGTATTTGAGAGGTTTATTTAACCTTCATTCTAGCTATTTGCACAAAATTTCATGTTATTATTTACAGTACCATTGAATCAGTATGAGTTTTCCACAGCGACCCAGGCTTCAAATGGGGCTTATGTTGCTTCCTAAAATTGCAACACCTCCTTAAAAAGGAGTAAAGAAAAGTGCAGTGTAATCTGAACTCTTACAAAATGCTATTAGCAAAACATGGCTTTAATGAGCAACACATTTTCTCCAATTCTTAGAGTACATTTAATAAAAAAAGACTGCAATCACAAAAAAGCCTCCTCACTATATATATATATAAATGAATTATTTCAGCTTCATCCATTTTTATGGAAAATGTTAAGACTGAAGACACACTGGCAAAGGTAAGACCAACATGGGACATTGACATGATGTGGGTGAGGGTTTCTGTGTCATGGCCTTCTTGTTTCACCATAAGAAAACAAAGCAGTGACCAGTCATACATTCATTCATATGTTTTACTCTTTCCATTTAATCAGTCCTTTTACCAGAATAGTAATGGAATGTCCCACAGATGACATAGTTGTCCATAAATAAATATTGATTTAAATCCCCTACTTGCAGTCACTTCTCACTAAAAAATACCAGTCAGCTGGATTTCTGGAAAGCAGACTGCATCCAGAAATTTTGCTTAGGTTATGCAGAATTACGTTTGTTTAACTGAGACTTTAAAAGCCTCATGTGGTTGTAAATGTTTGTGGATGTGTGTGTATGTGTACCTGTGTCCATTGATATTATGTGCTATAAAGCATTTGGACTTGCACATCTATTTCACTTTCTTCCAGTTATTCTCTGGTAGATTCCATTGCTAACAATGTTTATCCTAAGCATACATAAGGTTTTCTACTGTGGCTATCAGTTTTATATGACTGATGTACAACCTTTTTGTTTTCTTAAGCAAAGTTTGAAGAGGTTCAGCCACATGTGTTTGGCATGAGAAAAAAGCTGAACAAAAAGGAACTGTCTTCTCACCTTCTTTCCAGATTATTTTCTATGATTAAAGTGACTATGAAAATAAGGAAAAACACAGCTATTTGCTATCATTTTTTAAAGCAAGTCAAGAACCCAAGCCCTGCAGTGAACAAGTAATACAACAGGTGAGATAATCCATGTCTCTCGAAAGACTTCTGCAAATGTTTAGGATTTGTTTTCAATAGTTGATAAATGAGAGCTTCTTCTGCACCTAACAGAAGAAGAAGAAGTCCCAAAGTTCTGATTTTTTGAATTGCTACAGTACTTTCACAGTGCAGTCTGGTGTAAGGGATAGAGGAAACCTGGGGCTCGGTGACTGCCAGATTTACTTCTGTGCATCTCTCATACCTGAACTAGTAATCTAGGCTTGGGAGAAATGCAGGTTCAGAGCTTGAAAAGTCAGTGGTGAGACCTGCTTTTTGTTGTGATCCAAGTTGCGAGCAGAGCCTTTCCTGGCAGTGGGGGATGTCTGGATGCCAGAGCTCTGACTCACACTCCCTGTACACATGGGCACAGTTAACCTTTGGTGGATACACCAGCCCTGCTGGATATCCACAGACTTTCAGGCTGGACCAACGGACTCACTTTCAGACTTTCTGCTCATCATAAACAGAGTCCTGGGAATCTGGATATAGTCTTTGTGCAGATATTCTTGTCTTTTCTACTTTATTACTGGTTGTCTCCTTCAGGATGTTTCAGCCTCAAATATCAGCTTCCCATTTGCAATTCATGACATTATCTGGAAAATTCACAGGACAAAAGCAGATCCTATGGATTGGCTTAATTCCACTATCCTTATTTTAGATTCTTGCAAGTTAAGGGAAACCACAGCAGGTTTGAATTTTGTTTTCCTTTTTAATCTAAAGATACTATTTGTTTTGGCTTAAAGGGAAAAGTGAGAAATACCAATATATTTAGAGAGAACACACATAAGTGCTTTCTGAGGACAGCAAGTGAACCTTAGCAGTGAAATCCTGCTGTATGGGAGGCTCTAAAATTGCAATGTACAATGCTTAACTGGGGTATAAGAATAGGGATATAAAATTAGTTACATGTCCAAATGTGTGTAATTCAAGATGCTATTCAGCCAAAAATGGCTAACGCATAAGGAAAAAGTTATTCTTGAAATTTAAAGGAATCAGTTTATACTCACATCCAAAATTTCTAGTGACATCACACACCATGAAACAATGAAACCTAATAAAGCTTTTTTGCTTCAACAGAAGTTTTAAAATATGTTCAAGAAAGACCTTGTCTCATCTCTGCTGCCTGACTTCAGCCTTGAAATCTTAAATCTGACAGTTGGTCACTTCTCTTTTACTTCTCTTTCTACCACAGAGAACAGCATCCTGGCTTTGCCTTCCCAGCCTGTATCAGCCATACCAACACTCTGAAATGCTTCATGTAGAGCATCCCCTTTATTCACTGGGAAACACTAGAAACCAATGCAAGTCTTGATGTAAGTTTTCAATAAAACAATGAAATTAGATCCTAGTGAGCTAGGAACAGTGCACAGTTGATTGCAGAGCTCCATAACGCCATGACTACAGGCAGTATAATTTCATAGTTCTCAGAATCTGTGTAACTCAGGAGTTACTCAGAAACATAAACTGCAATTCCTGAAGGTAAAGTGAAATATCCATTAGTTTCATACATCAAAATTCATCTTCTCTAAAAGAATATACATTACAGACAGATACTCCTGATACCTGACATATGGTTTTCTTTTGGGGAATCAGTGCTGTATAAGTATTAAAAAATTGTTCCATTATCTGCAAAGGCAGAGTTCTTTTGGGGTTTTTTTTGCCTTTGTCTTCACAGAGAAAATTCATTAGTTTGAATTGTGTTTTTATTAATGCTAAAAGTCAGTAAAAAAATAGCAAGGACCAAACACCATAATGCCTTGTTGTGCTACTTGGAAAAATTTGCTCGTCCATACTTTAAGCTACCTGCGACAAAGGCTGTCTCTCCAGTGGTTTCAGACTGTGAACAAGACAATAGGAGCAATGTAGAATTATAATAAATGCTTTCAGTATTAACAGTGCCAGTGGATACAGTTCTGGTCCATGTAATTGCAAAGTGTGTCCAGATGCTGCAATGATGCATAACTTGTAAATGCATGTAATGATAAACAGATAATAAAGGTTGAATTAAACAAGTCAATGGTTTTGGCCTTGCTGTTGGCTGGCAGGTCCGGAGTGTATGTGAAATAAACCATCCCCACAATTAGCATTGGTTGACTCTCTACCATCTCCAAGGAGATTCAAGATGTTGACTTTCTCACTTCTGGGAACGATCCCTCTGGAGCAGCATTCAAAGCACTGACAGATTGGTGCAATTCTTCATGTATAATGACCAAAATTTTTATAAGTTGACAATTTCAGCTTTGGTGGGTGTCAGTTCAACCCTTTTTCCAAAATGTAGAGAAGTGGTTTTAGAATGTTTTTCTCATAAAATAGTTGCAGAAAGATGGCTAGTTCCAACACAAAACCAAAGCACAGCTCTATTATGTACCTTAAAAGTGATATAGACCATCCTCCAAATTTATCATCAATATATTTATTTAACTCATGATGTCCCACATCTCAAGTACTGTGCAGATCAACCTCTAAGATAAGTGGCATATCGAACTTGGAGAAAGCTATTTAATTTTGTTGAATTCAATTCTATTCAATTATATAAACCAGTTTAAACAAGAGAAATACAAGGTAACTGCAAAGTTGGAATTTTCTTGGCTGTGCCAGAAGATTTCCCATCTCTTAACTCTCCATATTCAAGTTTCATCTGTAAGAAAATCTGTCTACAACTATAGATGGTAAGGTAGGGTATCGGTACCTACTTAAAGATGAAAATAGGTGCTTCATGAACAAGTTATGCACTTGATTATAGACTTTATTGATATTCCTATTGAGGCCTAAAAGTCCTGTGGTGGAAGGTGTAATGATAGTTCGAGGTATTAGTGATAGTTACTTGGCAGTAGTCACCATTTTCCTGGTGTCTTTGAATTACAGGAAATGAAGGTCTATTTGAAATTAAATGTAGAGGCACTTCTGATAGGGAACGTGCCTTTCTACTAGGGCTGGGCATTGACGGACAGGAATCTGTTACCATAAAGGGAGCTGGAAGACAGATGAATGAAAACTTAGACAAAAAGGAAGGGTTTATTTGTGTTAAATGACTAAAACTAAGGCACTTTGCCAAGCCAGGCATGCATCATAACCTACTACTTATTTGGGTGAAGAAATCCCCAAATTTCACTTCCAGTAAACTGACAGATCAACCCTGAGCCACTGTTTATTCACAGCAATGTGCCCAGGACTGGTGCTACCACATGCTCACTAAAACCTGCTGCCCTCTGAGGCCCATTTTTGGATCTGGACTCTGGTTTGTCACAGAATTAGATTTTTGAATGTGTATTACACAACAGACTGCATTGTAATGAGTGCAGAGTTCAAAACTTGGCACCAGTGCCTGCTGTTTTTCCAAAGTCAAGTGTAAAGTCTGAGGGCCCTGTTAATGAAAAATCCATCCCATGGCTGGATCACAGAAAAAGAAGGGCCCCAAATTATGAGCAAGATCTGTTCTAAAAGCCATGTGTTCGTGTAAAAATACAATGGAATATGGGCATGGAAAGTTACATGTGGATTTCACTAGATGCATAGGGATTCCTGGAATGCATGTAAATTTATAAGTTGTGCTTAGAGACATGATGCAAAAGGTCATAAGGCTGTAAATATATTTCCTTGCTGCATAAAGTAGGGTGATAAACAGTGACATGTCAAAATCCCTGAAAATCAAGGTTTGGGTCAAACATGATACCTAGCAAGACTCACTTTTCTTTGCCCTGACTAATGTTTTTTACTTCCAAAGAGTAAAACCAATCACTCTTATTTGACATATCAACCATGCTCCCTGAACAACCTGGGAAATTAATGACTTATACCTATCTGAGTGTTTCACACAGGTTGCAGGAGTAGTCAACACCTGTTATTTTTAGAAAAGACAGTGAAATAGTCCTAAAATATAGGACTATAAATGCATGCTAAGAGTATGTTATAGTTCTCAGAAAAGACAGATGTTTTCCAATTATCTTGGTGAGCTGGCATACTCACTTTAATTTCTTTTAACTTTGTTGTAATCAAAGACAAAACTGAAGAATTTTCTATCAGAAATTATCTCCATCTCTGTTCAACTAATCCAAAGCATACTATTTTCCTTTTTGTCATATGTTTAATTTCCCATAGATCAGGATTGTACTAATGTTTTTTAAGTTTAATGGGATTTGACCTTTTGAATTTTTTCCCCCCTTTGTTTATTTTTTGGGTTTGTTTGTTTGTTTGTTTTTAATAAAAAGACAGACTGTGTTCATCCTTCTCACTTTCTGCAAGTTGTAGCTTAACCTGCTCAGTTCCCTTTCTCTCAGACCTGCTTGCATGCAAAGACTTTGCTTACTGCTAATTCCCAGCATGATGGCCTTTGTAAAAGAAGTTATAAGTGGACTCTCTGGGAAGGAGACTTTCCTTTTGTAAGGCTGCTTTCTGAAGAGTCCTTTCTCCTTAGGATATGCATCATCCTCTTGTCAGGAAAGGCACAGAGAGGGGTGAGACTGAAGCAGATGACCTTTTGGCAATTCTGGATTAAAGCTTTCCTCTTTGAACTACTTGAATTTTCCATAATTTATGCCATACCAAAGCTTCCAAATTATGTCTAAAGCAGCCCTATCTTCTTAGGTTCCCTTTAGTTTTAATGTTTCTCATTAAAAAGGGTGAGCCATTGTTACTGGAAACTTGTCTTTCTCACCAATATGAAAACCTCAGCTGTTCTATGCATGAAACTCATCCATGTTTGTCTTTTTACAGTGTAAAGGCAGAAGAAGTTTTAAGACAGCTGATCCAAGTGTGGACATCCACGATCTACACAGGATGTATAGATCTTCAGTATTGTTGCTGCTTAGATTTTAGAAATTTCTTCTCCAGAAGCAAAGCTTCACATTATGTCATGACAGCAAAGCAGCCAAACACTGCTGGTAAGGACCACTTTAATGCTATGGAATTAGTTGTATCAAAGTATAACGTCCTTCAACAAAGGAAAATGGGAAAAAAAACACCTTTGCTCAGATTCTGCTTCCACACTACCAGGGTCTTTAGGCAGCATGTGTACGGGAAGGACCCAGGCAGCTGAGAAATGGAGGGCAGTAGAAAGTGTCACAGTCATTTTCTTCTATATTTATCAAGTTCATTAAGTGGTCTGTTATTACTGGTGCCATTTTAACAAAGGGAAGAGAGTGAAAAACTAAGTCTGTCTGAAAAAGCATCAAAAAATAGGAAAATAAACACCTTCAAAGCTGTAAGTACATAAAAAATGGTTCAAAAAGTGTATTTTCAGGGAAGTAGAAGGTTTCATTAAAATTGTGACTTTAGTTTTGGAAACTAATTACAGTTAGAGCACAAGTGGTTGTCATACAAATGGTGTATGTTAGGAAAAAAACAGTGTTTTTTGTTACAAAAATAGGAATAATTCTGTGCAATACCTTCTACGCATCTCAAATGGCGAGTTTTATTTCATAAACCTGGGAAATGAATGCACTGTATAACCACATAATGTATGTGGAATGTTATTATATGTGTATAAAATGCTATAAACACGAGAGTTTGTGTACAGTATAATTTGTGAGAAATCCACTCCATCCTCTGAGAAAGTTTATCATTGAAAAGACAAGACAGGTTACAATAGCATGACATAAAGTCCAGTTCTGCAAGATGTCACAGAGCTTTCTCTCATACTGCTGTCACTAGGACTGCAAATACTCTGAAAGAGTCTCTTAAGCATTTTGCAGGCGATAAGTATTCTTTACATCCTTAACATTTTTTGGAAGAGAAATGAGCATGTATTTCCATGGACAAATGGCTCAGACAACATAGCTAATGATGTCTTGGATTTATATGGGACAGCAGGATAGATGAGTTCCCACTATAGGAAAGCTATGAAAAATATGAAATCATGGAAGGACTCCCTCTACCTCATCGTGCAGAGGAGATAAGAGTGAGGAGGAGATGACATTTGCGTTTTCTACTGAATGCAGTTGCAGGCTGGCTGGAAAACAACTGCTTTTGTAAGTGCATTAAAGAAAATACATATGTACATTTTTCCCTCAGTTACTAGGTAGGTGTTAGCAAAACAGCTGAACAATGTATGGAATTGGTTTTTGTCTATTTTTAGGTTTCCCATCCACAAGGTCTGTACATTCTGTTCTGTAAGCTGTCGACATTTTGGCCATGACTCTTGGTACAACATACACTTCTGTTCTGAAAGCCATTTGAATATTGTACTATTGCTGCCAGGAGGTCCTAAGTAGAAAACAAAACAAAACATAACAAATAAATCAGCTGTGACAAAAAACAGCAGCAACAACAAAACAAACAAGAACACTCTTTTCTCCCCATCTTGCAAAACAAAATTCTTCAGGCCTGATTTATTAGTAAAACCAGCTATGGACAGCTAATAATATACATCTGGGTCAAATGAACAAATGCACAGCCAATTTTTTTTCTAGAGTTTAAGTGAAGTAATTCATCTGTACTTTAACAAAAGCTTTTATTTACACATGAGGAGGTGGGCAGTCATTCAATTAGACATGACTGAAATTGTTTCAGTCAGTTAAATTGCCCAATGTTTTTGCATTACACTGCAAGAAACAAAAAAAAAAAAAAAAGAAAAAAGAGGATGTGTGTGTCATTTTGACATAAGAAAATGTAGGTCTCTACCTATAAGGTGTTTAATTATATACTTTTATATACAAATATTTTTGAAAAAAATATATACGGAGAAAGTAATACACTTGCATTGGCATGAAACGTCATAAAGAATTAGGATCATAAATAATAGAAAGTGTATGTGGATTGAATAAGCTGGGATATTATTTGCTCAGCTCTGTAGCCTTCTGGGCAGGAAAGCTTGTTTTGAAAGCAGATGCTCCTGTCTATTGTATCAGAATTTCTGGCGAAGTTTCGGAGTGAGTGATCACTGCTTTCAGCTGGCAGCGGGGCCTTCTAGCAATGCCTCCCATCATTACTTGCCCAGATTTTGGTCTGTGGACATCAGTAGAAATGGGTGGGTGTGTTCTTAAGGAACAAGCTCAGTAAGAATTTCTCTCAAGCATGTATGCAACATTTCAGTACCTCTAAGTGATGCAAGGAGACTCACCGAAGTCAACAGAACTACTGGTATGTTTAAAGTAAAAGTATGTGTGCTTGCTTGTAGAACTGGAGTCCTTAATTTTAGTTCTGTTTAACAGTGGCTTAATATAATACAGCTATCAGGTTGCTTTTCTTTTACTCCTTATTTATTTATTTCTTTTGGAAACAGGCCATGATCATTTTAAAGGAGCTCTTGAGTTAGCATCACTGCTAAGCTGCACAGCAGAGAAATGCCATAATAACAAGATATTTATATCTAGCTACATAAAAGGCTAAACAGGTTAAATATTGATTTCACTGCCTTTATTCTGCCAAACTAAAGACCAAGAATTATTCAGAGACCTAATAAAGAAAATTCTGCATGCCTCTAGCCAGCCTTCCTTTGCGAAACCATAATGAAAATGGTTTGTATTTGGGCACTATATTTAGTTTTGCCCATAATTTAATGTCTGATCTTGGGTAGTTTTTTTAATATGCAGTTTTTATGGTGTGTTGGAAAAGGGTACAATCTAGTTTTTCCTGCCACCAAACAGGAAACTGAAACTTAGAGTAGTATCTAAGAGGACCTACTACCACTCTGTGGTTCCCAAACTTGCGTCATACAGAATTTCCTTTAGCTATATTTTACCTCCTTTACCATATAGCTCAGTAACTGATATATGAATATGTAAGGTACTAAAACACTGCAATAAGTAGGTTGGGTTAACTGCTTCCAGCCTCTGCTTAGACATCTGGTGATCATGAAATCATCCGATGGTCTCGTGAAAGTTCATTTATAATGAACACTCAAAAATATTTAGCATACAATTACAACGCTTAATATTAGCCTCTATTTCATAACCAGAAAGAAGCAATCAGGAATTTTATAGATAAAACAACTTAGATCCTTTTGCTTTTTTTTTTTTTTTTTTTTTTAAGAAACATTGGCATAATTTTCAGTTTTGATTGCTTCAAGGACTAAATTAAGAGCGGCAGCTATTTTAGTGTGGGCTCAGCTAATGGTATATCTGGAGAAGTAATGAAGTTCTGAAGTATTTCTTCCCCTGGGATGTGAGAGTGCTGGCTGCTACAATAGCTTGCTTCTTTCATGCTTGACAGTTGAAGGGCTTTTTTAAATAATGGCAGGAAGTCCAGAGAGTTTCTATGTTCTCCCTTTCTTTCAGTATTCCGGATGCCCTGGCACCAGAGAGCCTTTGAAACCTTCTCCAGTTTCTTCAACACCTGATGGTAATTGTTTGACTGTAGATTTATAGCTGACCTGAAACTCGGAGCTTCCAAATAGCTGAAGTTATGGAAGCTTGAAATGGTGCTGGATTCACTGGAGTGAGTGTAATCATCATCTGATGGCTGCTGAATAGTGAAATCAGACAGTAATTTTTGCATTCCAGGGGTGGAAAGTTTCTACCATCAAAAACACCAACACAATTCAAAGTAAAAAGCTATTTAGAGACCTTATCTTCTGGATGTGTTTGTATATGTTTGAGCTCTAACCACATCAGTAACATTGCTGTCTTTGATGGAATATCTTTTCTGATAGTCTATTGCAGGCATAAGAACTTGCAGTTACTTATCTCTGAGAGGAAACAGCCAAGACCCCATGATCATGGAAGAAAGGGGACTTCCACCCCCTACTTCCATCCCATCAGCACTGAGAAAAACTGATGAATCCAAAAAGTCCATGGGGCAGCTCTGCCAAATGTTTGTGTCTTGGGCAGAATCACAGAGTAAGTGAGGTTTGTGAGCACCACTGGAGATTGCCTAGTCCAACCTCTTCCTCGAGCCGGGCCAACCAAAGCAAATTGCTGGGGACCATGTCTAGTTGGGTTTCAAATACCTCCAAGGATGGACACTCTCCCAACTCACTGGAAAACCTGAGCCACAGACTGATCACCTGCTGGAGCACATGCTGGTTTTCAGACTAAGGAGCCAGAAGCAGTTTCCAGGACAGAGGTCTCAATGATAATGATGGAATCTGCAGTCACCCTCACTGTAAAATGACTCTCCCAGTGTCTCAGGGGGAAGATGCTCCAGTCCCTTCATCAACTCTGTTGCCCTGTGTGGGATTTGCTTTAATGTATCCTTCTTTCTGCTTGGGACAGAAGCAGTTGACTCAGCACTCCTGATGTGTCTCACCAGGATTGAGAAGAGGGGAGTTCAACGTCCCAGTAAAGGTGATACAGGTCTGTCAAAATCTGGGGTCCTTTAAGAAGCTGTAGCTGCCCCAGCATTGTGAAGGTCTTAAGTTACACACAAAACTCTAAAACACCCCCTTATCTGTCTGCCTGTTGCCCCTCCATCCACTACTCCTAAGAAACCAGAAGTATAGGAAAGCCAAGGAAAAAACGCAAGTTCTTAATATGAACATCTTCATCTAATGCTCAGAAATTGAAGGTTCATTGCTACTATGCTCCTTTAAAGCCACAATACAACACTCAAGGTGACACTGCAAATTTGCAAAACAAGTGTTCCTTCCCACGTAAATAAAAGGAGAGATAAAGGTGGAGATGATTTATGTCTGTGGGAAGAATTTACCATAGGTATCTAAAAGGAAAGCCATGAAGCTAAATTAACTAAGACCTTAAAATACTGCATCAGGGATAAAGTTCCCTTGGGTAATAACAGTGAAAAAGGAAAAGTTATTCCAGAGGTGAAATTAGTTCAAAATCTGAACAATATTTCCAAACTGTAAAATATTCTCTCAGTAGTGATTCTTTCCCTCATTATTCTTCTACTCATAATTACTACATGACGTTACTTACATTACTATCGTCAGTGTCCCTATTCAGATGTGAGCATGCACTGACAGTAATTCCCACATCTGTAAGGACAGGATTTATGTGGAAAAAGGAGGAATTAGGAAAATCCTTTGGCAGGAAATACCTTTTTTTTCCTTAAAGAAAAAAAGACAGTGGTGGAATTACACTGTTAAGCAACAACTCAAAATCTGGGCAGAGGAGTGGAATTTATTTTGTGAAACACTGATGAGTAATAGCTAGGGAAAAAAGAGACTATGAATGCCTTTGAGAATATTAAATTATGTTATTATATATTGAATAAGCTTCTTGGAATTATTATCAACACTACATCTTTAGTGTTGCTTAGTCTTTGGGCAGTACATCCTGGAATATATTTACACCCTGGAAATATCGTAGAATGTTCTAGCATAGCCCTGTACATGATTTTTTTTTGTTCATTTTTGGTTTTTTGGTTGGTTTTGTTGTTGTTGTTTTTAATTAAGACACCCATCCCAAACCTTAAAAATAAAATTCACTCTAAAACCTTTTACAGTTTGGCAAGTTATATTGAGAAGAATATTTTTACTGCTGTTTTATGAGTCCATAATATAGAGTTTTATAAGACAATTTTGAACTAAAACATCTTTAATAAAGCCTGGAATAATGACTTTGTAAGACTTTGTATGAGCAAGACTCTATAAATAATAGCTACTTCTGCAATGTCTGTGAGCAGGTTGAAGATATCAATGTGTATGTAGCCATAACACAGACCAGTCAATAAAACAGGGAACCTCTAAATTTTTCATTCTCAGACAACGTAAATATTGTTTTTTTTCATAGCTTTTGACTCCTGCTTTCTTCCTTCACTTCTGTTTAAAGGGATAGGAGGCAGCTCTTAGAAAAACAGCAATAAAATATTTTTAGGTTAAAACCAGTTTAAATTTGCGAGCAGAAGATATTTGCTCAAACACTTTATGTGATAAGTTTACCACAAAAGATGGTAGAATGGTTTTAAATATACAATTGTTTGAAACTTATCCGTTTCATAAAAGTGCATCCTGAAGAATATCCCTTGCACTTTTCCAAACAGAAACAAAGTACAACAAAAGATGCCCCTGGAAGTGCACAAGGCCAGGTTGGACAGGGCTTTGAGCAACCTGGTCTAGTGGAAGGTGTCCCTGTCCAAGGCAGGGGGTTGGAAATGGATGGTCTTTTTAAAATGTCATTTTAAAACCTGTTTTAAGGAGAAACAGTTGTCTTGGCATCAGGGAAGTGATGTTGAAATCTAAAGCCACAGTTAGCTTGTGCTTGTAGAAATTGGTATAGCTCTTCTCTTAACATTCATTTCATTAATAGTTGGCAAAAGTGCAATTGTGGTATCTGAAACCTTAAAAGCAGAGGACCAGCAGCTCCAAAAGGAATGATGAAAATACCTGAAATGCAGTATGAGTTTAGTTGGAGCTGAAATGATCCAAATACATGAATGATTTGTCTGAAAAATAGTCACTTTCCAGGGTTCATGCAAACAAATTGAATTAGCATGGATGATTACAAGTAGGGTTGTCATAATGACTCACTCAAGGATCTATTGAAACAATAATTTGTGAGTAATATATCCAATTATTTGCTCAGCTATAGCCATGACAGTTCCAACTTCTAGTGTTGGTTAAAATTTATTACTTTAATAATGCTACAGACTATATTTAAATAATCATTTTAATACCAATTTTATGTATGCTAGCAAAAAACATTGTTATATCATAGCAAAAGAGAATTAAAAAGCAGATATATATATATGAAAGTCCTTCATCTTTAAAATATGGCAAATGTTTAAAAAGAATTGTAAAAATATTTTAAAAATTAAGCACATGTCGAATAAATTGCAAATATAGCATATATTACAAATAATTACTTTTTTCCTCTTCTTTTGTTGACCCTCATGGAATGTAATAAGCTGCTGAATGTCTATCGTAGGATTCTAAAGATTGATTAAAATAACCACAGAAAAATTATTCACTATTACTACTATTTGTATAGTTTACAAGGGTTTCTACATGACTCTACAGACTTTATTCCCACCACATTCTATAAAAACTTCTTGAAAATGGATATCTGTTTTTATATATATTTATGCATGTATTTATATATGTCTGTTTATAAATATGTTTGTGTGTGTATGTATGTGTTGCCTTGAGGATTTATGGTGGAACTTGTTTATTTTAGGAGATTAGAGAAAATACACATACAATAGTCATGAAAGCCTTATTGTGGACTCACTCACCATCTGTTCACTTCCAGGAGAAAACAGAGGGTAATACAGAAAACGTTTATTGTAAAAAAATATTGCATTTCATTAATCATATAAGCAGTATTCCTTTGTTTAGAGCTTTAAAGTAGCGTACAACGTAAAAGATTGAGTGTAGAATCTATTCCTCTTAGACATGAGCTACAAGATGAAATAGCTGTTTTTCTCATATTGTCCTCTATAGACATTTGCATTTCTTCATATTATTTACTCAAAAATATACATTTTCTTTTGGCATTCTGACATGTTAGAAACTTCTTTCAAGCATGAGAAATCTTGTCTCTCCATTTATCTCTATGCTACATGAAAAAAAAAAAAAAAAAGAGTAATATCTGGAGAGTTTTTTTATCTGGAGAGTTTTTTCCGCAGAGAAGGAAGTTTTCTGTGTGCTCATCTGAAACAAACAATCTCATGATGCAAGAGATTTGTATGATAAACAGTACTTGGAATGAAAGGTTTAATGAGCACAGATATTATCAGAGTTGTTCTTTAGCCCAAGTGAATATTAATGGCATGTGTTTTGTACTTCATTACACACTTTTCGAGAACTCTTAATTAATGGAAAACAATAATATTCTCTGAAACACACAATGCTTGCTATTAAGTAAGATTTTTTGTAAAACTAATGTGATTTAAGTAATTGGGTTTTTGGCTGTCACTTTGAAGTTACTTAGATGACCTCAGCTAGATACTTAATGCAATCAGTACTTATTATTTTGAAGTCTTTTCTATATTCAGTCAACCTTCCAAATCTAAGGACACCTTTAAAATGAGGTGAAAAGCAATGAACATAAATAAATAGCAATGCTTTGCTGTCAATATCTAATAACTCTGCTTTTGTAAAGAGGTGGTAGCTGTTGTATATTGAGTTCAAAACAGCCTGTAATTCCCTATTTCCTAAGCAAGCCCAAGATCATCAAATGCTCCTCTCAGTTAAGCATTCCTTTATGAACAGTTTGCTTTTGTTCACTCTTGGCTTGTTTTTCTCCTAAAACCAGAGTCATGTTTTTTTAGATCATATCTGTTTTCTGAATAAGCCCAACATCACCAAATGTTCCTCTTTATTATGGATTCTGAGAATGTGTAGATTACAATAACAAATAAGGGTTTTTTTAAATACAACAACTAAAGTGATAAACTGATGGGATGAGTTAGAACAAATCTGTTCCATGGACAAACCAAATGAGGATGTAGGAGCTCAGTTTAGGAAGGCACTGTATTAGCATGAGAGAAGAAAGTTCCCTGCTAATCCATGGATCACCTTGTTTTTGAGTAAAATCTTTGAAGGAAATGGAAAAAAACACCCTACAAACTACTACTGAGAAGTATTTTTATGCCAAAGCAACAGGGGAATATTTTTTTCTTTTTTCTTTTTTTTTTCTTCGTATTTCAAGAACATGACTTTCCTTAATTAATTTCAGCAGAAAATAAGTTAGTTTCTATTGCTTTAATGTGACCCATCTAGGATTAATTGGGGCTGTTCATGGCATTAAATTCGGGTGTATTTATTTCCATGGTTACACAGTATGACACTGTGAAGATCTACAAGTTACTTCTTTCTTGATGTTATGGAATATTCAACATACTCCAGTAAAACTGCCCATCTAACTTTCTGAATTCCCTCTTACTCACAACTGAATAATAAAGTTCAGAAAAGTTAGTCTAAACCAGCCATATTCTTGTTTGTTTCTAGGGTTTGATTCTGCCGTTTTCTTTATGCTGAAATAGTACTTAGCTGGAAGAAAATTAACTAATTCCAGAGTAAAGTATGAACCAGAACAAACTAAGTTTGCAAAACATAACCAGAAAGTATAGCAATTAAAATTCCTCCCATTAAATAGACCTTATTTCATGGTGCCTGACTTGTTTGAAAAAGTCCTTCAGCCATGAGGAACTCCACTGAAGGGAAGGCCTTTGCCAGGGACTATATCTGCTTAAGATAACTGCAATGCTGACCTTTGACACCATAGGGCACAACACCTACTGGACACCAGGTAATTGGAATGGTCAAAAAATCCAAACACAGCAAAATAAATTGGTGTGTGCACTCACACATGTAGACGCGCACAAGGTTGGGCAATACATCACCATAAACAGTTTGAAAATTCACAATATTTCCCCTGATTTCTAAGTGTCAAAGCCATGATGGTCTACTTTCCAGTCAAGGTAAGCTCACTTGCTAAAACCCCTCAGTTAAATCACTACTTGTGACTCCTGTATTTAGGAGGAAGCTCTGGAAGCTGCCTAACGACAAAAAATGCTAAATCTGTAGAATACATTCTTTTATTTATTCTGTACAATATTCCTTTATAAATGCACCAAACCCAGACTTCATGGAGAAAAGATGGTGTGAATGCAGATGTGGGGAATACAAAATTTTGAAGCAGATCATATGGCGACAGATTGTCCTTTCCTATAGTGACAATTCCATGTAAATAAATATGATAGAAAAGTTGCCAGTGTATACCTGCAGGAGAACAATGCTAAATTTAGTCTTCTCTCTTACTGTTTATATTCTATTCCTAATTCACTGCCTCTAAAACAGCAGCAGCACAGAGTACCATTTAATTACAACAGTGTAATACACTAGCAACCAGAATTTCTTTCGTGAATGTGAAAAGGTGAAGCTATTCCATATCATTCATAAATCAAACAATAGTTTTCTGTAAATAATTATAATAGATGCTCCCACACTGGTGGAAGAAACAGAGGGTTAGAGAGCAACATAGGATTGAAATGACTTTATTCTCATAGTTTTCAGAATGAAAATTTGGTGATCTCTTAATCCTCTGATTGAATTACATTTGTTGACAAAATGATGCTTTCTGGTTGTGAAAGAAGTTCTGTTTCCTAACAATATTCCTGTTGCACATTAAAAACTGAAAAAGGCCTCCTCTAATGTTAGTCTCCTCTAACCCATGCACTTCCCTTGGCATATGCACCTTCTGCTGGTTGGCTTCTCGGTAGTACTTCAGGAAGAGAGTTAGCATTGCCTGGTCTCTGCCCTTGGGCTATCTGCTTCGCATGAGGGATGAACTGTAGTTAAACAGTTCATCAGCTGTCTAGTGGGAGGTAGATCCCACCCGTGGAGCTGTCTTGGCCACCAGTCACTGCAGTGGGACAGCAGGAGCAGAGAAAGCTTGGAAAGCTGTGAATGGCTCCCCTGAGACTCAAAAACACCTTTGTAATAACCCTGGTCTTCTATCACCCTGCCTGCTGCACAGACTAATAGAGGCTGCTCACACAAACAGAAATACTTTTATAGACTGTGAAGTTAGACTTGTTAGGAGGCGAGATAGGGAATATTTGAGAGAGGGAAAAGTTCTGTGAAGCTGCAGCTGATTATCTGTTCATTATCACGTTTTCCAGCGGTTTCTCTCAATAAGTGTGAAAAACGTCTGAAGTGCTGTGGCTCTTCCAGCTCTCAGTCACTGACGCTCATGATAAACTGCACAGCAACTCCCTCACTTTCCCAAACTCTCTCTACACATTCACACTTGCCAGTCTGAGAGCCATTCTTTGTCTGTAGCAAAGAGGCTAAAGCTCCAGGTTATGTTTATGGAGTGCAGCCAGGAATCCAGAGGAAGGAAAGACAAAATTCATGCTTGGGAGTTTTTGGCATTAAAAATCTTACTCATGCACACAAAGTACCGATAGACATTTAATATATTGTTTTAAAGGTGCTGTAACCATACCAGTGGCATTTTATAATCACAACAAGAAGATACATATTTTTTTCAAAGTAATGGAAAGATACTGACATGTTAAAAAAAAAACAACCTTTACCATTTGAACTAGTCCAAAAGTCATAATTTTTTATGTTTCTTTATGTTAGTATTTAGAGTAGTCAAAATTCAACAGATTTGATCACAATGTGGCTTCTCTTGTGCAATTTTAAATCTGATTATTCAGACATAAGTAAGCTCAAAAGGGTAGAATGTCTGAGCAGTTGAAGCAGTTAACAGAGACTATATAATCTTTGGATATATCACTACAACTTTATCATCCTGAGATGACAGAGGGAAAACACTCTGTAAAGCAACCATTGCTGCAAAATCTACATTAGCACAATACTAGAAACACATTAAAAAATGCATTTTCAAAAGTGGTATGGGGGAGAAGCTAATGCATATTTTTTCCTTAAACACAATTCTAGGGGATGTCTTTGCTCATCAAAGTTCCTGCTCTCTCTTCTCACACACAAAGTTTCGCTCCTGTAATCCTTAATTTGGGCCTTTTGCCACAGATTGACATTAGATGAATGAAGATTATCGCTTGAATTTACCGAGAGACAACAGGATCTGCTGACAGATTGAATTATCTTCATGCAGTCTCACACTTCTGCGTGTCAGATACTGCTGTAAACTAGGAAATATTTCTCAGGGTATCACTTATGCAAGATACTGTACTGAAGGAACTGAGGAATTAACACAAACAATGTGTTTTTGAAAGTGGTGTAGTTTGTGTAGGGCACATTTTTCAGACTTTCAGACTTTCCCCTGTAAGCCTCACACCACATTACTTACGTGCTCCTGCTGAGACAGACAGGCCATGGGATTTTTTCCTCCTCCACCCCCTACCTGTCAAGATATTCTTTGTTGAGCTTTGTGTCATGTGGCATTAGGCAAGCTTTGTTCTCAGAATTTAATTCTCTTTTTCCAAGTCTGTGGCCATGTGACATTTACAAACTAATGCACTTGCCCTTTATGTAGCCCCTAACAGAAATTCCATGTCCAATAGGAATTACGGATCATTTTGCTTTGAGAAGGAATTTCAGCTGTGCTCAAGGAAATTCAGAAATAAACATGTACCACAAGACTTTGAGTCCCTTTTTCAACAGTAGTTTTTTTCATATACAAAACTCTCCACTCCTTTCTATTAGTGGGTATATTCAACTTTACATCTAAGGGTTCACTGAGGAGTAAAGGGTCTTTCTTCATGCTCCAATTAAAGATTACATTAATTTTTTAAACAAAATCGATAATATATTTATATATGTCAAGACCAACATCGGCCTCATCCAACCAACTGCTTGTCCCTTTTTTCCAATGTATCTTAATTCATCTAATAACAGCTACTTGCTTCTCCATCTGAGTTCTTTTGAACTTCTCTGAATGACATGGTTAAAACATGTTAATGCTCCTTTCTTTGTACCGGTATTTTTAAATTATTATTATAATTAAAAATAAAAGGCCATAAATAGTAGTAACTGATTAAAAAATGTCTTACCTAAACTTTCAATTGGCTATTCTGGCCATATTAGTTACATTTATGACATAATGCTTGGAGACCATTTGCATCATTAGAAATTAAGAAATAAAAGAGTGAAGCATGTACAGCACAACAATCAAAGATAAATTGTTAACACTATTCTCTTCTACATAATCTCATTTCCATAACTAGAAAAAAAAAAGAAAAAAATTAAAATAAAAAAAGAAGTGTTTTATTTTTAAAATATACAGAAATAGGATAGAGAAGTGAATCATTGTACAAACAAATAGAAATTCTTCTTGGGAAATGAAACACTCTGGCTGTATTTGAAATCTAATTGTTTGAAAGAAGAAGCAGACTGTGTTTAACAAATGTTTTTCCACAAAGCCATGGTGAGTCTCCTTGAACATGATATTAAATAGCAAGACAGCTATTAAAGATTGATAAATTACTGTAAGTATATTTTTTTAATTATTATTCAAGAGTTTGGCTTTATTCCTCCTTGTAAATGTCTCCAGGAAGATCACTGTAGAATAAGTAGTTCAAATCTGATTCTTATAATCTACAATGCAGAATGAAGACTTGTGAGTCAACTTTCAAGTAACTGTATTCCCCTGTATGGAAATCCTACTTTGATGTTTTCCACTGATTTTTGCTGAAGAAGCAATTGGCTATTTTCTTTCTCTCCTGCTGTTAGTAGTAAGCCTACACCAGGTAACTACCAAAATTTTTCTCCACTGTGAAAAACGCTCATCTTCAAAAGAAAATAACAAGGGTCTTGTAAACATGCTCTGTGTAAATAAAGCACTGGAGCAACCCTCCCATAGCAGCTCAAGGTTGTTTGTGAATCACAATGTTATTCAAACAATATTGGGAAAAGAATATTATTCAGCTAAAGAGAGCTTCCCCAAAGGCTTGGAAATATTGTCTCAGGATGTTCTGCCACAACTGCACTTCCCCATCCCATCCCATGCAGCCATGCTGCAAGCAGAAAATAGCTGGTACTTCCAGGGTTGTTATGACATTAAAATCCTCTTCTGTGATTTGTTGTAACCACCTTGAGTAGAGTGAATCTGCTGAGGCACAAAGCGACGCCTTCTCCAGTGACAGTTCATTGGTATAAATGGCCACAGAGTGACGTCTGGCAGCTCACAGCCAGTCTCAGGTTTCATGGAGCTGACGTGGATATCTGGGGCAGAAGCAGGGCTCCTGTGGGAGGAGAATAAAGAAACTGGGTACAAGGAAGGGTTTTACACCTAAAAGTTATACTAAGTCAGGCATTGAACCAGGCTGCCCAGGGTGGTAGAATTACCATCACTGGAAGTGTTTGGGTGGAGTGGCACTTCGGGACAGGGATAGAGGTGAACACAGTGGTTCCGGGTAAACAGCTGGAGTCAATGATCTTAGAGGTCTTTTCCAACCTTAATGATTCTATGATTCTGTATTTGTGCATGTCTGGTTTTATAGAGGTGCATTTTTCAATGAAAGTAAGAACTTTTAATGATGAAGCAGAGAGTGTTAAAAGTAGCATTTACTGCATTAAAAATCTGCTCAGTGTTTACCTCCCAGTTCTGCTGTCTTCACTAAACTGATTAATATTTTTCTTTACTGCTATGTCCAATCCTTTTTCAACTAAAGTCCTGGTGACTCCAATGGGAAAGGGAACAAGGACAATGCGAGGGCATTTCCCCTCTGGACACAGTCACCCTGGTCATGCTTTATAAAAATGAGTAAGTGATGCAGAAACTTCAAAGGGTGTTATGGTGTGACTCTTGGAGAAAGACGAGACATGAGCTGTGGTACTGATGGAGGTATTATTAATGTGTTGTAAGTATGAGTTTGTGATGAGTTTAATTCATTTCTGTAAAGACAAAAGCCCACATAACTTCTTAAAAACTAGCATTTGCTAATTCTTTCCTCTATATAAATATATTGTCCTTCAGAAAGGTTCTGCTCCCATGCTTCAGATGAAGACTATTTTCTTCTCTGATAATGTTGTCTCCATTCTCTCATTCATTTATTCATGTGCACATGCCATTTGGTATCAGTTTTCCATTTGATGGCACAATAAAAGTCAGCTAATTAGGTAGCAACAACTTCATATATTAACTACGTCCTTGTAAAACCACAAGAAATTTGTGGGACAGGTTTACTGCTGATGTTTTACTACCATTTGCTTTCATTCCCTTCAGTTGTGTTTTGACCCTGAGCAATATTAAAGGTGAAATTCTGATCCACTGTGGAAAGCAGTAGCAAACCTGAAATGACTTTAAGAGCCTTGGGATTTCTCATCTAGTTCTCCATACAGCAATAAGAGGAGTTGTTCTCGTGAGAAAACCCGATTAAACCAGCCCTCCATGGACAGTAATATTTTATATACATAACGTGTGGATACACTACTTTTTTAAACAAAGTTGGAAGAACAATAGCAGCCTACATCTAGTGCTTGGAATATAGGAAATGCAGGAAGGGAGATTCTCCATATAACTTCATTTCATCCCCTTGTGTGCTGAAATCAGACCTAGTGGTTACTGGGATATTTTTTTCTCTCGGACCTCGCTGAATCACAGGAACTCTGACAGTTCAATTTGTTCAGTCTTTCATTCTGTGGACTGTAACATGTCCCTCTCATTCCTAATGCTATTTAAACACAGTTAAGAGAACTATTTATTTCCTCAGAATTTATATCATGGCACTAGTCATTTTTAAGTCTATTTATCCTCACAGGACCCATTATTCTCAATTTGTTCACAGTGTTGGACATTCAGAAGAACTACAGGGGGGATAATTTAGAGTGTAGGTTCTGAAATACCTATTCCAAAATATCAAGGCTGTGGTTATTAGAGTTCAACAACACATGACAAAAAAAATAATTCTCAGTGAAAAGGTTCATTGACTTCAGATGTGAATAGGATCCCCAATACTGTAGATTATATGCTGTGATAAATCTCAGCTCAGCTGAAATAATTAATATTATACTAGAAGCCTGTTAGTCAAGGCAGGATAGAGTTCAGCAACTTCTGTGCTATTCTTAATGAATTTTACAACCTGCCCTATGAGTGAAGTGGCCGAAATGTAAGTTTTGTGCAAACAGATCTATAGTACCACACACCCTGTAAATACATCTTTAAAAAGAATGAAGCACTCAAGGTTCTCAGTGACTCTTGTGACTCATTTTTCTCTCTTGTGGAAATGTTCTGACTCTTTAGAGTGCCTCCATTTAAAATGTATTTCATTTAGCCATCCATTTTTCAAGATGTTCAGCTTGATAAATATCAAACAGGGCATTGGCTGGATATGTGATGGATGTCTGAGCATTGGCAGCTCCTCCTCAAATCAACTGGGATATGGAGATGCAACAAAAATGTTCCATTTGCCTTGGGAGAGGCCAGAGAGGTCAGCTAGAAGGCTGATGGGGAAGGACAGTTCTGTGCAAGCACAGAGTCCTGAGGATGTTCAAATGCTTAAATATGCCATTTGTGAAGATACAGCACCCCAGACACCCAAAAAGGATGCTTGCAGGTCCTGATGTAAGACCACAAAACAAAAATGAATTTGTGAGTGGGTATTGCCTGTGTACCTGTAAGTATCTATGGTGTTTCACATATAATGTGATACATCTAAGATTTAAATGCAAACTTGTGGGATTTTTTAAATTTTCTATAAACATTACACTGAAGTTTTGGAATGAAAGATCTACAGCAAGATCTCAAAATAAAACAAAATGAACTTTACTAAAGTACTTTCCTGAGTGCTAAAGCCAAGTGAATTACAGAAAATAAACATGTCATAAGTAGCATGAAGGAAATTAGATTATAATAGGATTACTGATATAGTTTATGAACAAGAAAGAATTTTTTTTATGTTTACCAGAAATACAAGGGAAATGAATGACAAAATAAAGACCAAAAAAACCCAGTCGTTAAACAAATACAGCTTGACTGGCATTTAACTCTCACACAGCTGGATGGTCAGTTGGTTTCACATTTGGGTTTAGATCTCCAGGACATATGAATGTTATTTAACTGAATGCTGTGTAAGGGTGGGAGGGGGTAGGATTTGAAGCCATTTTGGAATGAATGTGATCTTCATGTTAAATGAGTTCACTTAAGGGTAGGTTCAGTGGGAACTTGAGTCCATTCCCACAAAACTCAGCATATATCCCTTTGACATTAGTAGGAGCAGACTAGTGACCTGGTAGCCCCAGCATCTTACAGAATCCAAATATACATGTACAGCATGGATCCTGTTTATCATAATCTATTTTTCTCTTTGGTTATCAGCTCTCCATTTTCTCAGACCTGACATTCTCAGCATGAAAGATGACATCACAGGGCCTGAAGAAGCTGAAAACAGAGTAGCCTTCCTAAAATGTAACGTAGCACAGATGTTTGCAGCATGTCACTCCTTCAATTCACCAATAAATATCTACCAAGTTTTCCCTGAATGTTGTCTAGCCACTCATTTTAGGCATCTGGGTAAAATAAATCTTAAATTGAAAATTGACCTCATCAGCAAATGTCATTTATTTATATTGGATTTCATCCTTTTGAGTGGCCTCTCTGTACATATTAGAGGATGAACAATTAAAGCCTTTGGTTCAGAGAAAGGAAGGGCATTGGAGGTCGCCAGCACTATGTATCAGATTTTAGCCAAGAAAACTTCTTTAAGTATGTTATTAAATCACAAAAATTACAGATTAATGCTCTACTAAGAAGTAAAAAAAAATGCTGAGCTTGCTTCTGGACTGTTCTCTCATACACTAAGTAAGGCTGGAGACTAGAGACAATTAATCTTGGGACTGAAATTTTAGGGAAATATTTATGTGAAGGACCCTTAAGACGCATTTCTCTAGGCCTTTTTCTAACTTCTCCAGAAGTTCTTGTAATACTCGGAAAAGTCTTTTAAATCATGTTTCTTGTCTCATCCAGCTGTAAAATTATTTCTTTCCTCTTGGATTACACAGAGGAAAAGTGTCTTCAACATCAATAAGCATTATATAAAATAGCCCTTCCCAAACTTTTTTCCACTCATTAAACTTCCTAACCTTTGGGGAGGAAACAATGCAGATAATCTTACAATGTACTACTTCTGCTCAGTGGATTTGATGGAGGATTGGGGTGGTGAATGACCAATGCACTTTGCAAAAACACTGAGCATTTTTTTTAACTGTCACAAGTGCAGTTCCAAAAACTGTAGATAAGCCTTGAAGCCATTAGGAACTGGCTCCCAACTAAGCCTAGAGGTGCTCAAACTGCTCAGTGGGAACAAATATGTGCTTACAGCATTTGGATTTTTATTTGCTGTACAGGCCACCTGCGGAGGCCTTTGGAGAGCACTGCTGTGGGAAGAACATGTTTACTGAAACTGAGTGTGATGATGAGCATGGTTTTACAGTTCACTAACGTTCTGCATAACAGAAAGAAATTAGCATCACACCAGTTAGAAGTCGAACTTCACTGAGAGCAAGTGGTCATGCTGCCTCTGGACACGAGAGACTCTGCCATAAGACATATGTGATGTCTCTTCAGGACTGGAAAATGACCTTTTCATATCAATGACATACACAATGAAGATATATCCCAAGGGTAGGGATTGTTATCAGAATAAGGAATTGAACCCCTGTCTCATTTGTCTTCTTGCTCTTTCATGACTTGTTACCCTCAAAATCCAACAGATAAAATAGGCTGGAACATTTAGCTGAGTTCTTCAGCACTGTAATCATGGCAAATTTGACCAGTAGGTTAAAATCCAGTAGTCAGCTCTGAACTTCCATAAGTGTTTTGCTTCTGAGCCTCTTTTTCTTTGTCATGTTTATGTCATTAATAAATGTACTGAGATTGTGAGACTGCAGCAACTGGAAGCATACAGGTGAAATAGACATATTTGTATGACCCTATCAAATAATGTTGATAACATAACATAACTGAAGCTAATACCAGAAGGCTCTTCCGGTATTCCAGAGCTCTTGAAAACCAATATATTACTTTATTGCCTCTGTTAGCTCTTTTAGTCACTGTAGCTATCACTGTGTATCACTAACAAGAGCTTTGATGAGACAACAACTTACTTTCAAAATAGTGCCTTAAACAACCTTACACCAAATGGAAAGTGCCACTTGGAAACTGAGTACACTTCATGGAAGTCACCAGCTATAAAACCTCTATTCTCACTGTAAAAATGTGTAAGGTCATCAGTCAAGACAAATAATTTGCTGTTCAGTCTCATTAGACTGATAAAAAGGTTAGCGAAAAAATCTTCCAGCCTTTATAAACTAGACAAGCTGTTGGCAGAAATTGTGCCAGTTTCTTATACTGGACTCTGCTACAAGAACAAACTTCAAAATGATAAAAACACTAAGATAAGAAAGATTTCAAGGTCACTTTATGTCAACTCCAAACAAAAAAGCAAACAAGCAAAGAAACAAATCTTCACAACTAACTTCTTGATGGACACATTGTAATGGACTCCTGTGCATGTTAACTAGGCACAAAATTGCTGTCAGCACTTGAAAATCTCCTGGACTTCATACACAGTGATGTAGATGTACATGAAAACCACTTCAAAATCAGAGGAGTTTGAGAACAGCACAGTTTGCCCATATAAACATAGCTGATGTGCAGCTAGAGCTGAGAATGCACTTTTGGGCTAACTCTGTTTTCAGGTTTTCTAAGAAGCAGAAAAGCAGTGAAGAGCTTCAGAGAATTGCTGTAGTTGTTCAAGGGCTTGAAGCCAACTCATCTTTGAAGTGGCCTAAAACCCATTCAGCCTCTCATGAGAGAACAGTTTTCAGAACCCTTCTGTGTCTTTCTGATGACACAAAATCAACATTTTAACAATGAAAAGAATGACCAAGAAGATGTGCATGTGAACTGTGCTAATTACAACATCTCTGATTAGCACACATCACATGCAGGTAGAATTCAGGATCTCTCTGCCCCAGCATAATTAATTTCACTCACTTAGCCAAGTCCCAGCGTGTCCAAACCAAAAAGGAACATAGGAACACTAAGGGAATTTAGTGGCTGAAGATTATCTGTCCATGGCATTTATATATCAGCCAGAATTAGGCAGCAAGTTAGTCTGACATTATGTGCATTAAAGCTGCCACAGGCAGATCTAATTTCAGTTTAAGCACTGCTCACATCTGACATGAGCAGAATGCTCTGTGGAGAACCGAAGGTGTGGAGTCCTGGTCCCACAGACACACTGGGAAATTTGCCACTGATTTAGTGGAGCCTTTATCTCACCCCAAATCTTGAAAATATTTGCTAGCCACAGTACCTCCCAGTGTGTTCTCTGGGGCCAGGCAGCACAGTAAACATTCCCGAGATTTAGCATGAATAGGTCTTTTGGAGTAGTGCCCTTTAGACACGCTGGAACACCCTGAAATTCCACCAGAAAATAGCTACAAAGAGTTGATCTGGTAAAGGGCATAAAAATGCATTATTTACCAATCAGAAGATGATCCATATTTCTCATCTTTTTACTATTGTGTAGACAACAATTATGATAAGCTGCACAGATGCAGCTTAAAGGAGGAATGAATGAGGAATGCCATGACTTCTCTTTCATAGAATCATAGAATGGTTTGAGTTGGATGGAACCTTAAAGATCATTAAGTTCCAACCACTCCTGCCGCAAGCAGGGATATGTCATACCTTTCTACTGGGGTAAAGGAGGGTGCTCATTTGGTTTTCCTCCTTTTACTCTGAAGGTATCACTTTGTAATACACAATTCTTAATCGAATAACTCCTTTTTCTCTGCTATTTTAAATAATATATAAATGGATATAAACAGACAAATAAATAGAAAGGAAAACACAGTCCTTGGCAATTTAGATTTTAAAGTATTTCCAGTCAATTCTGTGAAGTTTTCTTCTTTAACACTGACTGGCATACCTCGTTAATCAGCTTAGAATTATTAACAATTATTAACAAACTATTCCACAACACAGGTGTCCCTTGGTATCTGTGAAAATCCAGATCTATTTGTTATCCAAACTCCCTGAATGCTCGTGGTCATCAGTCTTAGAGTAGCTGTTAAACAGCACTTAATAAAAATAAATTACTAACTCGCCTCATCCCCCAGTTCTCTAAACCTCTCTGTTCCCTCTGAGGAAACTTCAGTTTACAGGGCAATCGAACACATGGCAAAACAGCCATGCAAATGCATCTGCAGAAGAAAATTTAAGTTGTACCTTACCTGTCAGTCCTGCACAGTCTCATGCTCAATTTATGTGCTGACTCCCTGAGTATTATCCAAGCATCCACCAGAAAATCCCATTTTTACAGACATGTAGCCTTGACTTCATTTGATTGACAGAATATACATTTCCCAGATATTCTTGGGCACAGAGAGGGTCTGTGGCTGCAGCATGTGCAGTGGGAGAGGGATGTATGAGGTAATTAGAGACAGGGAAACCCCTTTCTCCTCTCTCATGCATGTGATGGGATCAGTGAGCACAGCAGCAAGAAGATTTTTGTTTCTCCCAATGGTTTGACTTTCTCCCTCTGTGAGTGGGTGCACTCCACGATTTATGTGTTATCTGTAGGGCTCTGCTCCTCCAGAGGGACATGAATTCACTATATTTCTGTCTGTTCAATGTACACTTTTGGGAATCTTTAGTTTTCTGAACTGGTAGCAAAGAACGGAAGCATAGACAAAAGAAATAAATGTTAGGAATTGGGAGTGGAATTAAGGAAATACAAACTTGATCTGCAGGGTTTCTAAGTACAAGTAGTGAGAGAGTGATATGAGAATTATTTGTTGAAAGGAAGAGAGCAATTCTTAACTATACTTTTTTCTTTTAATTCATCTATTTTTCTAGGTCAAGACCCCTATCTTGAGGAAAGTGGGCAAATTTACACCTCTCATGAAGCAACTTTCCAAAGTGTTTGACAATTAATTTCTGGGGATTTCTGCAGGATAAATGTGGGGCAGTTAGCTAATCCCTACCTGGAGAAATTTTGTGTCAGAGCGCCTTAAGACAAACTCATCTTTCTTAAGGTGAACACATGCTACTAGTGAATCCACTGTTGAAGAAAAAGGTATTAACCCAAATCTCATAATAGGGTCCTAAGGGTTTGTCCAGCACTTACTCAAGATAACATATGACTCTTCTGGGAAGGAATACTTATTACAGAATGAAACTCACAGTGTCATGTGTCAAATGTACTGATCAGTCCTTCTTCTACTCAGCTGCAGTGGAGAAAGCATGTGCA
The DNA here is from genome assembly GCA_013399695.1 of Formicarius rufipectus. NCBI lineage: Eukaryota > Metazoa > Chordata > Aves > Passeriformes > Formicariidae > Formicarius > Formicarius rufipectus. The sequence continues at coordinate 1,643,655 of VXAU01002356.1, read as the reverse complement.
TAAGTCTGTCTGCAGCCAAACTTGGGAAAGGCAAGAGATACCACAGGGTAAGTGCTTAATAGTGAGATTCATTCTCTTTGAGATTGTAAATTCAATATCTATTTTCCTAAGCCACGTTAGGAATCCACTGACCATTCAGAATTAAACCAACAAACTGTGAAAAAACATCCCATGATTCTTCATTCAGCACAGCTTAAGTTTATTGTTTCAGAAAAAAAAATAAATTGATTTGGGTTGGGTTTTCATTTCATACTTTCCAACAGCAAATAGAAAGCAAAATTGTTCCTTTGACTGTGGAGCAAACAAAGGATTTGAATTGCTTCATCATGGTGCTAAAAAATGGGTGTAGGCAATGTTACCACAGGCATCGTTTTCAATGTTTGCAAAGGAAACAGATCTGGTTTTCAGTTGAAACTTGGGTCAATATGACAAAAGACAGGTAAAGTTTGTGGCTTTAATACGTAATTTTGGCCTACATTTCAAACAAATCTGAGGCAGCTCAAGCTTTGGATTTAAGTGGTTTCATATGTCTCTCAAGTGCAGGTCATTTTCCTTAAATTTCAGTTGAGAGTCTGAGTTCTCAATTCTGAATGTCAGAATTCTCAATTCTGAATGTCAGAGTTAAATTTAGGGGTGTGAACCCATCTGGACTAAAACAGAGGGAAATATTGGCACAAACCTCAGCAAAATGACACTGCCAAAACTTGAAAAAACTGATATATACGTCTACTCAGAAAGAGAGTTTAATGAAAATCAGTAGTTTGTCATCATTGTGATCAATTTAATCTGTTTTACTCAGAGTTTGAGGGAAAGGAAGTAAAGTCACCTATAGCTTTATGAGCATTGTGACTAATTTAAAGAAAGCAGAAATTTAAACATTTAAATTTTTACTAAGCTTTTCTACATGCTAATGAACCTAAATTAGGTCAGGAAAAATTAAGAGGCATTTGCACTGGGAATAGAAAAAGAACGGAAGAGAGGAGAGGGTAGAAGGACAAAAGAGAGAAGAAAGAAAAGAAACATAACATTACATAGGCTTTGAAATCCATTAAAATACAAGTCATGAATGTCTGAACTGGAAGATTTTTGATAGGCATTGTTAAGTTTGGAGGACTTTTATGCCTTGCATAGGTTAATTTCCTTATTAATAGAAGGGTGAGCTCAACTTATGGCAAAACATGAGACTGAATTTGGTTATTAATGTCACGAATTCTTTCTATGTCAAGGGTTTTTTTAAGGGTTAAGAAGAATTACTCATATAATAATAATGCATAATAAAACAACATTATTTATCAAACATACAGAATTTCCCAAGTGCTCTAAATAACTGTTTAAAATTAAAGTGGATTGCAGAGCCTGAATAGTCTGTCTGATAAAGCAGTGTATGTAACAAACAGCTCTGAGCTTTTATACCAAAAAAAAAAACAAAAAAACCTCAAACCCAAAAAACAACAAACCCCAAACAAAACCCTCCTTACAAAAATGTCTGTGTTATAATGTGACCATTGTTTCTCTGGCTAATTACTGCTGTCTATGCCAGTGGGAAGCCTTGCTGTAAAGCAGCAGGAACATACACCTCCCATCTGCATGGAGTTTTTGGAGATCTTATAGGACAAAAAAGAGCTAGGGAAAAAACATGCAAATGAAAACAAAGGTCTAGGTTTATTTTTCTAGGAATTGGATCAGTGGAGTACATAATACACTCTCTATATTTGTTGGAGTATGCGCTCACACATGAGTTACTAATCATGGATAAGAGTGTCAATGTGATAACCAACCTTATGTGCCTGGTGGCACTCAAAATAGCCCCTCTAAGCCTTGGACCATTTCCAAGCTGTTCAAAGACAAATATGTTTTAACTTAAGCCATTTTCATTTTGTATTTTAAAAGCATTGTTCCTTTTCATAGCAGAGTTACTTATATAACCAAAAGCTTATAGATATCTTATGCATATTTTGGGATGTAAAGGAGGAAATGAGCAACACCTGAATGAAGTACAAGGAAAAGATACACATGGAGAAAAATTAAATTCCCATCATTGGAATCAACAATATTTTAGAGATTTAAATGTGTTTATTAGAACTTGGAAATATGTCCCCTTATAATAACAGAAAGAATCACACACTTCTCATTGTCAAAGCAGCAGCAGAGCTTTCTAATTTTACCTGCATGTTTGTTGTGTTTGCACTCTACTGCTGTTCTACAAGAGTGTTGCAAAACAGCCAAAATAACTCCTCACAATGAGGATTTCCCTGAACAGCCTTCATTGCAGTTGGAATTTGAGGGAAACTTTCCATGGAAAAATAAAGGGTGAGACAGAATCCTTTTAAAATGTAAATCCCACAATAGTGAAATAAAAAAAACTTTAAAGGCTTTAGAATGAAAATGACAGGAAGGCTGATCATTGTAATATAAACCCTGTTTTTATCTTACTTGTATTCATTAAATTACATATGAAATATAATTTTGAGGGAAAAAACAGGAAGCTAATGATATTACAAACCCATAGATTTTAAAAGCTGCCAATTAAAGGAGACACAAATCATCAGCTTTACCAATTTTTGATTGCTTCCTGCTGATATCAACAGAAAGTTTGCCAGAAACTCTCTTGGGAAAACGAATAAGACACACACAGAAGTATAGAAATGTATCAAAATTCCTGAAGACCACAGAATGTACTCGTTTTGGAACTTAGCACATTTTTCTTGCACATGCATTAAACAGGTATTTTATAGTTCATTATGAAATCAGTAATCTCACTTGTTATTTTTCTATGAAAGCTCCTCTAGGAATGCTCTTTGTCATAAAACCTATAATTTTGCTTCTTTGTGATCCATGAAGAAAATCTAACATCTGAAAAACTGTTGCAGTGAATAGTAAGTGAAAAGTCTCTGCAAAGGCTCCAAATGATACTTTTAATCTGCTAAACCTTAAGCAAATCAAGTTTAGCAACCCAGATGATGTGGATAAGAGTTGTCTTCCAAGACAATCAAATTCATCACCCCTTCATTCTAACTTTGAAATCTCACTTGAAATAAAGTTAGAAAAAAATACCCCATTTTTTCACTGCAATCCCCTAGCTAAAGGCCTACCATAAATTTCAATTAAATTATTTTAAAAAGGCAGTGATAAAAGAAATTGTCCAATATAATTAGTAATGGTCTTTGTCTATTTTTTTCCCCCAAATGCTGGCTATCTTTATTTCATCCCAAGCAGTAAGACGGTATTACTCTCTCCTATTTTTCGTGATTATTACAGCAGTGCAAAGTTGTCATGAATAAATCTTCTTATAAAATATTCACTTACTTCAAGATTAGCAGAATTTTATTGAGTTGAAATGCCTAATCACCCTGCACTAGCAGCCTTTTCCAAGGCTGATATGCTTATCCCACAGTAAAGGATGGTATAAGCCATACAAGTTCCCCAAAGTATAAGTTCCCTGTTTAAGGGATGAATACGTATGTAAATGGCAAAGACCTAATCAATTTCCTGAATAGCTCGGTGAGGTTGGATTAATAGAAGAGTTAAATTTTGAAAAAGTAATGTAAAGAGCTGTAGTCTAGTACTTAGTGCAGGTAGGAGTTTCTAAAGTATAACAGAAGGAAAAAGAGAATGAAATGAATGAAGAGGAGATGAGATATTTACTCGTAGTGAAGTAATAAAGGAGAAATGAGCCTATTACTACAGGAGAGCTGTGACAGGCAAGGGCAACCTAGGAACCTGGCAAATTGTGTGAAAAAAAAAAGAGGAGAAATAACCAGAGACCCACAAGGAACCAGTTTTTGTTTTTCACAAAAAAAGTACAGTGAAATTTGTGAATTTGTCTACCTAATTAAAAACTGTCCTAAATTTGGTGTTAGTTCTGATAACAATGAACAAATGCTACAGTCTAAAGTGTAATTGTAATTCATACCACTACTGTTCTGCTCAATTTAGGCTGGGTTTCTTCAGAGAACTGTTCAAAACAATGTTCATGTCTATTTGTAGTTAATACATACTGATATATATGTATTTTCTTGAGATACATGTATTTTTCATTTAAATAGACAAAAAGTGCTCTTAAAAGCATCTTTTTAAATCTCATTATTGATTGGCAATGGCACTGTTACAGCACGCTGATATTTGCCAATTACATTCTCTCCAGCGCCAGCAGAAATTGTTTGAAGAGGAAGGGCTCTGACAGAGGTCCTGTTGCAGTTTACAGCCTGTGCCCACAAGACCAGCATCTGATCTCCAGCTGGGTTTCAGTGGGGCACCTTGGATCAACCTGTGTGCAGAGAGGTGCAGCAGAGGTTGTGCCTCTGAGGGACCAAACTGAAGCACAGTGTGGTGGGCACAAAGGTGGCTGTGAAACACCTCTCCTGCAGCAGGTCCCTCATGCTTTCCTGCCTTGGGAGGGAAGAATGAGAAGGCATCTTGCTGACTTGCCTGCTGGAGGTTGGTCAAAGGACATTGCCACGCAGCAAAGAACTGGTTCCTTTGGCTTCTGGCACAGCAGGGAATAAACATGCTGAGGGCTGGCACATGACAACACTTTCTCCTCTGGCATAAACTTGATTACATCTAAAAGCCATAATCCAAACACTCTGCCCATGAAGCAAGTGTGGATTTCAGATCACACTCAAAGAATAGTATAAATCTATGCATTTACTGAGGCTTTCAAACATTTTGAGTGTCCCCCCAGCAATTTTGGACATAAACCTTCAACTTATATTTAATGTGGAGAATACTAGGGAGACTTGCTTTTCACTCAAAAAGGACCTAGGCTTGACTTTCTGGGTTCCTGTGGCAGTTGATGTTTGCTGAGCACATACACAGCATAAGGTATGGAATCCTTAACAATTCTGTTACCCTTAAAAATTATGTTTTTCTTCCTCCATATTTTATTTTCTGCATTTCTTCACTGTGGGTAGAAACGATCTCATCCCTAAAACTTATTTTTTTGTATGAAAATATTAGATATTTTAGGCCTGTTCCAACAGTATCTCAGCATGTAAAACTTCAAATAAAATAATGTACACTGTTTAAAGTTGATCAAGAGTGGGAACAGTGGGCTTGATGATGTGCTGAAAACCTAAATCAACACAACTTGCCCATCAGTAAGATGCCACTCTGAGAACTTAGTCTTGAGATTTGTGTTTGAAGGTGAGCTCCTTGTGTGTCCACTGGTTCCACATACATGGTTGCCATCATGGATCTTTACTTTTTGAGGAGACTTTCGCAAAGAAGCATCCATCTCCTCTCCTCAGCTGCCTAAAATTCAGGGGAAGAGAAAACCTTGAGATCACCATCCATCACATTTAACCATATTTGGTTAAAATTAAGTGACAGTGACAAGGCAGACAAACAGGATGCTCCATCAGCTTAATTTCCCCATCAAACAGGGTTGAAATGAGGAGATTCTCCTGCACATGTGTTCATTTTTGGTGGAAGCCAACAAACACTAAGGCTGCAGACTAAACACAAATAACAATATTGAGTATATCTCATCAGGCTTTAGCATATTTCTTGTCATTATTTTCAACAATTCTACCCACTTTCCATATATGATTTTGTGTTGTCTATAGGCCATCAGTTCAGATGTATTATCAATTAAAGAATTAATCAGAAATGTGCTTGTCAAAATCACACTGATTTGAATTAATTTTAGAGGGTAACAAGTATTTGTGTCAATTCCTTTGGTTACTATTAATATGTCTTGTCACCTTTGCTGGTAGATGATGTTATTATGGACACTAAGGGAAAATACAAGTTTTTCCCAAGGACACAAATAAATTCTCCTATTTCTGTGTTTTGTCTTTGAAAGTGTTTCTTTAGATAAAAAACAAGTTCATTTTCTCATATCACAATAACAAGAGAGTTAAATATATATATATGTATATATACACACATAAATAGTCATAATTGATTTCTAGGCAAGGTATCAAGAATTTATAGTTGACATAAATAGATTAAGGTAAAAAACAAATAAAATTAACCCAAACCAGATCTCAAATAAGCACTAAAGATTGAAATGTATTTATAGGTATATCATCTTATTTCATTATGTTTTAGCCCATGACTTTTACTGTGCCAATCATTCAGTGAATCTAACATTATGATTTTTAGTAATTATTGACATAATTAGATGAAATTCTGCTCAAAAATATTACTGACCTTTCTCTTTTTTTTTATACAAGAAAGATGTTTTAAACAGTTTCCCAGAAAGGCTGAATAACTAGCTAATAATTGCTTGGAATGTAAATTGAAGAAATACAGTTTCCAATTCTCCTGCTGAGCTCTCTCTGGGCATCCCAGGGCAGCCACTATAGTCCCTCTTTTAACCATCCTATTTAATGATATGCAGGAATTTTGACTGATTTAACTGAGGTAGCTTATTCTATTTTATTTTTTCTTCTAATGTTGCTTTGGTATACAACATGCAATATGTATTTTTCTTCTCCAACATTTGATATTCTAGTTAAATCAAAAAGAAATTAATTCCCATTGTGCCTAATTTTCAAAATGAAACCAAAGAAAAGTGCCCCCCCTTCCACATCCCCTTTATGCTAATGGTGACTTTGGGGAATCACCACAGCAAAAACTGGAAAGTTTTCATGGAAATCAACAAATTCCCTCCCAAGTGTGTGGGGTATGCAAAGAACCCTTGCAAGTGAGGAGAGCTTAGCAGCGATGCAGCCATTTTTCACTGAAAGGATTCTTTCTGCTGCTTCACCAGATGATGATGAGCTCGGGTATGGGAAAGCAGGTAATGGAAAAAAAACTTCATATAACATTCAAAACCAAGCACTTCCTCTTCTTCTCTGTCAATTCTTTTCCATAAAAGGGATTTCCTACTCAATTAGGAAAAACAGCTAATATCCAGATACTCAGTATCTTAATAACACTCATTAATTAATGGATTTCTATCAAACACCTTTGCTTTGTTTCCTCTTTTTCAGCTGAATTCTATTTCATCTATTTCTTCTGACTTTCATTTATTTTGATTAGAATCTATTTTCCTTATAAGACTTTCTTTTGTGGAAGATATTTTTAGTCTTCTTTATGACTTCTTAGCCTTATTAGAGCTTTTTTGACATAAGATCCCAGATCCTGAGCTTCAAGGCTTAAGTGAATTTGGAAGCTTTCTTCATGTTGTTTGTTTGTTTGTTTTTGTGGGGATTTGTTTGGGTTTTGGAGGATTTGTTTGTTTGTTTGTTTGTTTTTGGAGAGTTTCTTTGGTTTTTGATCATCTAACAATAATAATTTCCTCATGTTTTTCTTTCACAAACGAAATGTTATAAATGATGTCTTGGAGTGTCTGAGAACTTCTAGAAAATCATCTTTCATTAATTTAATTTCACCTTCATAGGCAAGTGACACCAAACAAGACCTAGATCTATGTTCTTTGTTGTTAAGCCACCTATGGAAGCTAATAAAAATCTCTGCTTTTTCCTTTTCACCCATAGGAATGACAAAGTCTTTTCCTCCAACTAAGAGGTCACCGGTGTGGGTTTTAAATTCTGAACATCACCCTACAGAAATTAAAACTATTCTTCTTGAAGGGAGAGATCTTTCAGTTAGTATTTATACCATATAAAAGTTCAGTTTCTCTCCCACAAATTTCACTCCAAGTACATATATCTTGATTCCTATTTGTCCAAGTATCACAAAATAAAAGGGAATTAAAGGGGAGCCACAGGCAGCTGACTCCTTCTGCCCTTTACTCCCTTTTTTATTTTTTTTATTGGAATGTGTAGATATGGAAAAAAATTATGAAACACAACAGCTATTGGCAGTTGCACTCAAAAGACACAAAACAAATTTCTAACAGATATCAAAATCAAAGAGATCAAAATAATTTGAAGCAGGAAATCATAAGAATTTTTTTCCTCCTCCAGGGCAGATGAACAAAGTTTTGCACAAGGAAGAGAATGTAAAGTCCCAGGAGTCTCAACTGAGTAGAGCAGTGTCTTGTTTGTAAAACAGAACTGTAGCTTTACCCCCTTCCATGGCTTCTTCTCTCTTGTATTTGCTGGTTACATTGGCCATACACATTTGCCAACTATTTGTGCTACAGTGACCAGGGAAACAGATAGAAATAGCATACCTTGGTTAAAATAGCTCTTGAGATGGGTCTCTTTGTCTGGACACTCAGGTAAATGGCATATGGCTAGCAGATTTTCTTCCTAAATTGTCATGTAGTTCTATTTTAAGAAGTTATACAAGAGAATTCAGTTCACTATTAAAGGGTTTCAGCTACAGCACTACAGAATGTTCTGGCTTCATCCATATCAGGAATTATATAGGGAGGATATTCCCAAGTAATTTCATTAGTTTCTCTATCTAGATACAGCTGAAGAGAGACAGACAGATGAAAAGCATTCATTTTTCCCAGTTTTAAACTGAATTTTCAAACTTTACTGTTGTGACTCCTAGACAGTCACTAATCTGAGAGCTGTTGTCAATAAAGCACACAAAAGTTTGATTCTGGTCCTAATGACAAAATCACAGAATGGGTCAGGTTGGAAGGCAGCACAGTAGGTCATCTGATCCAACCTCCCTGCTCAAGTAGGGTCATCCTATGGCACCTCCTTGTGTCCAGATGGCGCTTGCATATCCCCAGTGCAGGAGACTCCACAACTCCTCTGGGCAATCTGCTCCAGTACACAGGCACCTGCACAGTGAACAGGTTCTTCTTCATGTTCAGGTGAAACTTCCCGTGCATCAGTTTCTGCCCACTGCCTCTTATACACTCCCTCCCTTCAGATACTGATAGACATTGATGAGGTCCCCTCTCAGTGTTCTCCTTCACCCTGCCCTTATGAGAGATGCTTCAGTCCCTTCATCATCTTTGTCACCTTCCTCTGGACCCTCTCCAGGAACTCCAGGTCTCTACTATCCTGAGGAGCTCAGAACTGGATGCAGCACTCCAGATGTGCCTCACCAGGGCAGGATCACCTCCCTTGACTTTCTGGCAATGATGTTCCTAATGCACTCCAGGATACCACTGGCCTTCTTGGCCATAAGTGCACGTCACTGGCTCCAATCAGTTTACACGCTCCCGTCATGTAGCTGAAAAAAATTGACTATACAATATTGTTGAAATATTATACAATATGTTGAAAAGTAGCAGCCCAATAGGAATGAAGTAATCTAGACTTTATAGCACTTTTTAGCTGGATTTGAATTTTGAACCCAGATCAGGGAGCAATTCAGTCTGAGTTTTGTTTCATTTGAACACAAGTTTCAAGAGCTGGATACAGGACGAACAGCTTATGGTTTTTGCTCATCCCTACTGAGTAATAAAAAGAATCCAAGCAAACTCAAACAGAACAAACCCCCTAGGACCTCCTTTTCTTTCAAGATTGCATGTTCTGGAATTCTTGACCCTGCTTGAATTGATTCTGTTGGGTTTTTTAATGCATCATATTAAAAAGAAAAAGGGAGAAATGTGAATTTCCTTGGTAGAAATAAAAAGTCTCAAAGTCAGAGACCATTTGTATCACTGTAATCTACTGAAGAGTATCTCATCAGGTTTAAATTATTCTTTTTTAATCTCTCCAGATCAGCTTCACAAGCTAATCTCTGTTTCTTCAGGGTAAAAGGAAGAATTTAAAAATATATAGAGAATGGGGAAGGAAAAAACCCCAACAACAAAGAATCTTAATGATATGGCTCATTGAGAAAGATTCTATATGCTGTAAACTTCTGTAAGAGTGGTACAAAAGCATGAAAAATTAAGACAGCTTGGGAAGCTTTGGAAAATGGCATAATTAACTTGGGAGGAGGGGAAGAAATAACTCATGCTACGTTAAGGGCATTAAAAACCTATTATTTGATATCATAACTAAATCATGTTATAATTGCCATCAGTTAAAGTCTCAAATGACATTTTATTCTCCATGGAGAAAAGTACTCTTTCATTTTATGCTCTCTTTTTGTTTTATCTCCAACCCATAATCAAAAGCTGTATATCTGTCAATTTCAAACTATAGCTATGAATTACAGTAAGAGAATAGAAATCATCACTCCTGGGAGTTTTTCAATGAGAAAGAACAGATCAGAGATGTAAAATGGAAATACAAACACATACTTTCCCGGATTCCTGGTTTTAAATCTGCATGATAATTTAAGTTATTAAATGCACAGAGGCTATTAAATCATTGTAGTTTACTTAAAAGTGTTTTAAATTTCAAGTACATGGGAATGCAAGGCCTGCTACCTGTGTTTATTTGCAGATGTGGATAATTCTTGAGTTGTGCAAGGAAAATGGACTAATCATTTTACATCTAGTATATAATATGCATCCATATGAGCTAGGTGGTTACTTTGAGCTGGATATGGGACCCAAGTCAAGACAAAACATACTACAAATCTTTCAGAGAGAGTACAGAAAACATGTTTGAAATATCTCTGAACATGAAGAGCTAGGCAAGATCCTAGTCAGGTGTCACTGATTTTAAGAGAGTCTTTAGCAGTTCATCCCAGCAAATTATTTCTATGCAGAGAGAGAGAGGACAACACTTGAATTTACTTCCCTAAAATTCTATACCAGCTTATTGTCACAGGAGGGAGATCATTTCAATGTTGCTTTGCAGATATCAGTTGCTCACATTATTCACATGTACAATTTTTGTGGTTAAAAACTTCCTTTCCTAAGTGTAATTTCATTCCAGCCATAGAAAAGACTGGAAAACTCCATAAAGAGTTTTCACCAGAAGTTAGGCATCTCTAATATAGGTCTGTGACTACAGAGAGGACAGGACTTTTTCTCTCCGCAAGTCACCACATGTAGAAGAAAAGGGACAACAGGTAAAAGTTTTTGGAGTGCTTTCATATTAATATAAGAAAGAAATTTTCTTGCAATAAGAGAAATCATTCAGTGAAACAACATATCCAGGAACATGACCTGACTTTCCATCACTGGAGGTTTCCAAGACACCTTTGGATAGGGTGTTGGATAATCTCACATAGGCTTCCTTGCCCATAAAATGTTGGAGTGGATGATCTTTTGAGGTCACTTCCAACCTGGGCAATTCTATGATTTTATGATAGATGGTGTTTTGTGGAAACGTGCCGAATTTTGAATCTTCCCTTAGGAAGTAGCACTGAGATTCAACACAGCAGGTTGATTCCACAGGCAAATTAATTTTTCTGAGGTAAAACTGTCTTTAAAAGGGTTTTCCCCCTCCTCCTCAAAAGCAAATCTAAATTACACATGTATTCTAGTATATCTCCCTAATTATTAATAATTAAATTTACAAGATGGAGGAAATAATAGAGTACTTGCTTTACCACACACACAATTTACACCTAATAGAAGCTAAAGCCTCCTGAACTTTACAATCTTCTGAATAATCCTGAGCCAACAGAGCCAAATTATAGTAATTATAGAAGCAACAGAAGTGATCTTTGAATTATTTTTGGTGGAAATCTTGAGATACAGCACAGCTGATGGAGGTTTTTTATCACAATATAATAAAAAGTGAAATGCATAAATCTGGGACGGTACTAAAATCCTTCAACACCAGGAAACACAGTAATATTATTTTAAGAAATATCACAGAAGGGTTAACAAGCATGTAGCCAAGATATGTGGATTTTATAAAACATTTTATAAAGGAATTAGGCTAAAACACTCCAGCATTTTTCAACATTTAAACCATTTGAACCAAACCATGCCTGCCTAATGAAAAATATAAAATACAGATTCATATTTCAGAAAATGCATCTCTAGACTTCCATGTAATATCTGTAGCAGATGTTGCCTGTGTGATTGACCATGCTGTTCATATTCAGTTGGAGTGAACATTCACAAAAGCATCTTTGTGTCATGTCAGAGATGCCACGCACACACAATGCTGCACATTTTGAGCTACTCAGACAAGTGGAGAATGAGAGTAGAAGGCAGAACAGGGAACACCAGTGGACTGAGAGAGAAACGTAAGGAATTAATACATGGTTATTACTGCAGAGGCCTCTCAATTGTACATGTCAGCTGTGATTAGATGACGGCTTAGATCTTGCTTTGGGTTCATGCTTGCCACCTTCAATGGGTGAGTAGCTCATTCAGGTCCCTACGCCTCACAGTGAGCATGTAACTCCTCTTTTAATGATGTCCCAGTGACAAAAGATGAGGCTGTGAGCTTAATAAAAAGACAAGTGCTAACAGGAGTCTCCTCAAAACAGTGTCAGGACCGACCTAAACTCTGGGTGATATCAGAGTGCTGGACCAAATATCACTGACTTCAAAAAATAAATTACCAGACAAGAAACCAAGTGTTTTGTTCTGAAGCAATGCAGTTGCCAGTAAAACAGTTACAAGTTTTTCATTATCACACAGTCATCATCAAAATATGTGCCTTGGCTTGGAAAAGCAGCCCACCAGCAAAATAAAAGAAAAGGGAAGGGGAGAAAAAAGCCCTTTCCATTCCTCAAATGCAGTGTCTTTGTGGTTGTGTTCCTGGCTGTCAACACTTTCCTTCCCTATTGAAAGATTATTAGAAAAACAGGGTTCTGCCAGTGCCAGTGGCCTCAAGAGCTTCATTATATCATAACGATAACCCTTGAGTGAACACAAGACATAAACACTGACCACGCAGAGCTCTTTCTAGTCAGGGTACACACACGTGCTCCAGCCAAGTCTACCAGCAGATGAAGCTGATGTAGCAGCAAACAGTCAGAATTAAGAAAAGAATAAGAAATCCTGGACCTTTTATCAGTTTTTCTATGAAAATAGAGCCAAGGGCAGGCAGGGGAAAGGATCGGGACCCAAATTCACTCCATGCATTCCCTTTTCTTCCTGTGCCCGAGTGGTTTTGACTTCTAAACGGGGGAAAACTGAAACTCAGGAGAGGTGAAAAAAGAGATGAAGATGGACTCATTGGAAGCTTTCCTCATGAGATAATGAAAGGTCTTGTGGTCATATCTTAACCCCATCCCTTTAGAAAAAAGCTTAGAATGCTTTTATGGTTTTTTGCTCTTGGACTAAAAGCCTACAGCTGTTTTGAAGTTTGACATAGTTCTAGTATATAATTAATACCATTTCCATTTAACTCACCAGTTAAATCTTAAACAGAATGCACAAGCTGTGACATATTACTGAAAAGAAGCAATGCATATTGGACAATTGACTTGGTGGTGGCCTTTAATGCTGTGCCCTGTTGGTGTGGTGTCTGTGGTTGCCATTTTTCATAGGAGAAATGTCAAACAGTTCATGGGCCTGGCAAACATAACTATCACAGGAAGTTCTGCTTCTGCTGGCTTTCATCTTGTGAAATGGTTGCATTTCCTTACAGAATATCCATAGATTTACAGACATATATGCAACTTACACTCTGCTTAAACACATATCTATTTTTATAGAAATACATGTTAGAATACAGAACAGATCTGATCCTTGTCTGGTAAAACATGGAATGGTTTGGGTTGGAAGGGACCTTAAAGATCATCTAGTCAGCCCCCCTGCCATTGGCAGTGACACCTTCTACCAGATGAGGTGAAAGATTGCTCAAAGCCCCATCCAGCTTGTCACTGAACACTTCCAGGGATGTGTAGTTTAACTCCAGTAGACAACCAAGAAACAGGTAAATTAGTGTGGTCCAAAACTAACTGGTTGTAATCTGGCCTGGCTATCTGCATTACTGGAAGTCAGTTCTGTGACTGTACTGTGGATATACTCCTCAAATGACAGATTCATTGTGAGTACTAGTTCACAAATGTGCAGCTTATAACTTAAACGAATGTATCAGTATTTGGCAAAACTGTTGCTGTGATCAGTTCTGTCTCTAAATTCTTGCTTTAGCGTATTAATGGAAAACAGGCATGAAAAGGAAAACAAGCTTAATGTTGAATAAATATTGCAAACTTTTCAATTTTTCCAGAACTTTAGTCTAACAACTTAACTGTAAATTGCCCCATGTATTTGAATCACAATTAAGGTTTCTTCAGTGAAAGCTGGCAGAAGCAGGCAGAAGTCCTGGTTGGTAAAGATTAGAAATTCCACTTAAAGTCAGTAAGTAATCAGTTCTCACTAACAGCAACCAAACAGCTGGCACAGACTATATCACTGATAGGCAAATTTGTAACTTCTTAGATAAAAGCAGCAATGAACCAGAACATCCTATTCAAAATAGGAGGGATAAAAAATACACTAGCAATAGCCTTAACATAGGGAAATTTTAAGAAACATAGTGAAGAAAGTTTGTTGATTCCTACTGTTTCTCTTGGCTTTTTTATTGTGAATGTGCTGTCTGAGAGAATTTTTCCTCTTTCCAAATCTTTGATGGGGGTATGTCAGTGATTGGGTCTTGCCCAGAATGCAATCAGTGTGTACAAGTACTGCTCTGAGCTATTGTAACCACATTATGCTCCCCTTATGTTCTTTCCATCAGCAGGCTATAATGTGGCTGGTTGGCTTTGAGCTGGGATTATTAGTTTTGAAAGCCTTGAAGGTGTTGGGCCTGGCTGAATTTTAGACATGGAGTAACACAATACCTGCTCTTTCAAGAATCTGCTATCACTTCTGAAATTGGCAGGTGACAACATTTTTAACTGTGGGAGGCACCACAATCTCCCTAAAAACTGATTTTACTTATTCCCTTCTAACTTTTAAAACCTACCTTTATGTCTTTTCTTTAATTTCCGAAGGTGTTCTCAGATTGACTACTATTGGCTCTATATTATTACTCCCCTCTGCAGTAATTTTTATTATTTTTCTTACCGGATCTCTTACACTGTTGTTCATGTTTATATCTTGAGAACCTGGCATTACATTTTCCTTTTACTGTTTATAAACGTATACAATGTTTGTTCTGTTGTACATTATCATGAAGACAAAGTAAACGTGGTATGCTGAAAATAATATTGGGATTAGGTAATTGGGCATTTTTCAATATTGCCTTCTCTCTTGGGTTCCTATATAAATCTATGTGTTATTTCAAACATGAATTATTGAAAGTATTCAAACATGAATACTTGTGTGAGGCTGGAAAAGTGACCTTCCGTGCCTCTCTGCTGCCACAGTCAGAAAATGCCTCACTGAACAACACAGCCAACATAACCATATTATTTTAAACTTTATTGGTCTTTAGTATGAGGCCAATACTGAAAGAATGACAAATGTCTTTCCAACTGTTTATGGATGCCTGTTGCACACAACAGAGCTGACATTGCTGACTTTGTTTTTTAAGTGATCTAACTCTTGAGCTCCAAATGGGTATTTCTGGTTGGTACTGGGTGCAAGCTGGAGTAGAATTTGAAACAAATGGTTTTCCATGAAGAAATTAATTGAGAAAGACAGTGTTTGTGATTGCAGTTCCAACATCTGGGAAAACACACACCAGTTAGCTGGTTTTACATGAAACAGAGAATATGTATGGTTTGGGGGCTTTGTTTTGTTGTTTGTTTTTTCTTTCTTCTGTATGAAGATCTGATTGAAATTGCATTGAGAAGTTATCATTTGATACAAATTTACAAAATTTAGCACTGAATAAATGAATCATAAAACTATTGGTTGGAGGGGACTGTTGGGAATCATCTGCTTCAACCCAGGGTCCTAAACAGGATTAAAACCAACCCTAAATTGAGTCAATTATGGCTTTGTCCAAGCAAGACCCAACCTCAGGCAGAAGTGAGTCTGAACAGCCAGCCACAAGTGGGGACAGTAGCTATCACCCATGAGATTTTAAAAGAACAAAGCAAATTAAAAAAACAAACAGACAAACAAAACA
This sequence comes from Formicarius rufipectus, assembly GCA_013399695.1. NCBI lineage: Eukaryota > Metazoa > Chordata > Aves > Passeriformes > Formicariidae > Formicarius > Formicarius rufipectus. The sequence goes on along the minus strand of VXAU01002356.1, from coordinate 1,627,942 downwards.
ACCCACAAAACCTTTGCTACAACCTTGTTCTCTTCACCTCCTTAACCTCTGGGAAATGCTTTTTCTACTGCAGACCACAGCTTTTTTTCTGGTGTGCCCCCATTTTGTCACCAAGAAAAGAATGCAGCAGCAGCACAAAGTGGTTACTACTGTTTTATTAAATAGAGATCCTCATAAATTCCAGCTGCCGACCATGTGTTCCATCTTTTTATGTCCAAACTCATTCTTATTTTAAGAAATGCTGAGCACACGAGTACATGCTCTTGCAAGGCCGCAGGCTTTATATTTGCATTATGAATAAACCCTCAACATGTGACTTGATGTTGAAAGATCTGTTGAACATGCCCCTTTCACCTCATAATTGCTGTATCTTTTTTTTATAAAAATGAATCTGACTTTAGAAACTGATCAGATGATCATTAGAGTATTTTACTTCAGCATTATCTAGCGTAGATAATCCGCGGAGATAAATGAGGAGCTAAAGATTTCATCCTGTAATCTTAGCAATTTGAAGGGGAAAGGATTTTACCCTGGCATCTGTAGCAATGCAGGATTGGAATTCAGAGGCAGTGTTGCAGGCCAAGTAGGGCTTTGTTAAGAAAAGCCACCAAGATTTTAACAGGGCATTTGGAGTCATGGTTAAGACCCAGCAGGCAGGACATTAACTAATATCTAGTTAGTATTGCTTTTGGATGCTAACAACTGCTACCCCCCCAGGAGTCATATGGTCATTTTTTATTCTAGTTAATTTCAGTGGAATTTGGAGAGGAGATACTTTATAAGGGGATTTTATCCACTTACTAGTTTAATTCTTCTAAATCCACCTAAAGTTGTTTTGACTTTTTTATTAATATTATGCTATAGATAACTGTGATATCTTAAAGGAAACCTTGAGTAAGTGGAAACTAATCACTGAGGGTATGAGAACTGAATTTAACAGATTATTGGTCACAATCACAGATTTTATTCAATTAATTCCTTAACCTATTGCTTAAATGGAAGAGTCTATTTAAATCTTATCCCTATATATATTCAATGAAGTCATGTATATTAAAGCACATCAAAGAAAGTAGTGAGACACTAAGATAGGGAGTCATCTGCAGGCCTTGATGACTGAAGCAAACACAGTCCTAGGCAACTTCAATGCCAAAATAAATTATTGCTTTTAGTTCCTCAAAGAATATATAAGAAATATAAATACATATGTATAAACAAAGGAGGAAAACCATAGTGCAACACTAGTGTAATCCATTAAATTATTACCTGCCAACTTTCCAATACAGTAACAGACAACTAATGTGATCAGAGTATGACTAAACCCGACACTCAGTATTAGCAGGGCTTCTAAAATAAGTGAGATAAAAGTCAGTTCCTTCTGGGAACAGACAAGAAATTGAGTAAGAAGGCTACATTCATAAAAGTGACAACTGAACAAAAAGAATTTGCCATTTGTCTCACAAAAATTGTTTAAAAGTAATAGCAACACTCTCCCTGCAAGTTGCAGTACTAGCCTTGAGAAGGGATTGGTTAGCAAAAGTCTTCAGAAAGCTATTTAAAGCTCTGTTTCCCTATTACTGAGATCTTATTTATGTACCAAACACTGAGGCATTATGGTTAAATGGACTACTTCAAAAGATATATTGAAGTACTTCATACTGCATTATTTTCAACCGAATTTATTTAGGATAAAGTTGAGTGTTGGTTCTTACAAGGAACATTTATTTTAAGAAGAAAAAAGAGGGAGAGACACCCCTTTGATTAACAGTAACAGAACTAAAACTAGGCCAAAATTCTGTCACTCTGTGATAGCAGCAGGATTAGAAAGGATTGAAATACAATGCTTTCTGGGGAGAAAATCAAAGCATTCATACAAATGGCTGGTTTTGGTTTTCAGTCTTAGAATGAGGTTTCAAGCAAGGGCACTGGATTTTTGTTGCAGCATGATCCTGTTGCTGGAACTCCTGGGGACAATGGTAGTGCTGTAGGACCCAGGATATTTCTCAGCTCCTGAGTGTCCTCCAGCCAGTTTCTAACTCCCAACTGGGGTGGGACAAGAGTGCAAGCACACGTGGCAAGGGAGAGCAGTATGAGAGCCTGAAGGGAGTGAGTTAGGGCACGTACCATCCACTCCATGGGGACCAGCTGCACTGCAGACTCACCAGTCCTGCTCAACGTGGCCTAAAAGTCTAAGCAAACTTTGGCCTTAACACTTCTGCAGTATAAATTAATAATGGAAGGAATAGCTAAGGATCCTTCATACCGATGAGTCTTGGTGAGATCAGCTTTGGATGAGGCGTAACGAAGACCAGCCACTTAAAACAGCTCCTTCTACTCCATCCTGAATTATTGCTAGATTCTGGAAAGGAAAGTTATCTTCTGGCTCTTCAGAGCGACGAGGTCAGAAGTACACAGAAAAGAAAACTAAGTGCAGTGTAAACTTTTGGCACGTTAACCAGAACTGAAATAATTTAATGCGGATGCAACGCGAGGACTTTTCATCTTCTCATTATTTGCCAGAGAGATTTGTACACTACGTGACTATTTGTCTGCCAAAATCTTATGCATCTCTGACAGAAATCACATTAT
>VXAU01002356.1:1599871-1618137 GCA_013399695.1 Formicarius rufipectus | reverse complement strand
AAAAAAAAAGGCAAACTCCCCCAACATTAAAACCAATACATATTTGGAAAATGCTGGGTAGCTACTCATTTATGCTTTAGAAATACCTGGCTAATGTAGGTGTTGATGGTGCCCAGGAGTCAAGAGGTATGTGTTAATATCTTTGAACTTTGTGCAAGTTATTTTTGCAAGTAGGAGAGGAATTCAGATTTAGGAAGGCAGACAGACCCAGTGTGAACGTGTGGGCAGCACAATACTTTGCTGAGGTCCATGACGACATGGCAGTACTGAGGAACTTTCTTTTTTCTTTCTGTGTTCAAATAAACAGTAAGGCTTCAGTTCTTCTCTGACACTATAAGGACTAGATTTATTCTTCCTTCTCTTTCTTGAAAGCCAAGTTAACACAGACAGACTGAACAGATTTCCAGGTTCACTAATGACCTCACAGGAATTGAATAATGAAATCATATCTGCCTCTTTACTGAAGAGAGACAGCTCAAGCTCACACAGATCTAATTATTGCATTTCTTGAAGATAAATTGCAGCCTTGAAGGCGTCTTGCAATCAGTTATCAAGCACAGCTCCATGGGCACTAACTTTCATTTTTCTCCAGTACAGTGATCTACTGCCAATATTTAACAAGGGGCTCCCACTAAAATTTCCCTATTAATCTGTTCTATACCCTTGTGTCCCTCAGGCACATATTCTTGCAGGGAAAGAAAATAGCAATGAAGAAAATCTATTCATTTATTTTTACATTACTGTTTAAACATTTTCTGAGGGTCACAGCCAAAGAGGAAAATAAAACCACTTGGCAAACAAACCTCTGTTATATGTACTTTTGCAGGAAATGTTTATACTTCATTCCTGTTTAAAAAAAAAAAAAAAAAAGGCACGGGAAAAACTGGAGCACTTTTAAAGTGGTGTTTGATTTGTGATATTAGAGTTGGTAGCAGCAAAGATACAGAGATATCTTTCTGTGAAAAATCAGAAAACCCTGGAAAGGCATCCCTTTAAAAAGTTTGAAAAGGAACAAAACTGGTATTCTCAAGTGTGGCAAAAACAACAATTAGTGAGTGAAGGTGAAGAGATTCTTCATGAAATGAAGTGATTGCCACCTTACTGTACTGAGCAATTCCATCCATTTTAGTGGAATGTACAACTAAGAAACAATAAAAGCTGCTGGACCACTCTGTATATTTAAATAGAAATAATTTTGCTTTTGATTTTGTACAAGTGTTGGTCACTAGATAATATAGTTACAGGAGGATGAAAAGAAATCACCTGATTTAACAAGTATCTATGGGGTGCCACAGTTCCAGTAGTGTTAGGAAATTATCCCAATACTCCTTTCAATTTGGCTGCAAAACCTTAACAAGGCTCTCAAGGAACACCAAGGATTTGTTCCAATGATGTACACTTTCCCCCTTTTGGCTAAATCATACACTTGTATTTGCCTTAACAAGTGACCGGAGATATTTTTTTAGGTTTTTATAGATTGATTCCAAGTGTAAAACAATTGCTACCTTTTTGTCATCATTGTTGTTGGTATAGCTGGTAAAGTGTTAATGTCTTTGTAGAAATTAAAAGGAAACAGAACTCTTAGTTTTTTATTAATAAAAAAAACCCCTCTTCTTACTCTGAAGTGCAAAAATACTCATTTCACTTCTAAGTTCAGAGCTTACATGGACTTTTCTGTTATTACTCACGTCTTACTTGACTTTTTCAAAGAACTGATGTGAAAAATATCGGGATGACGTGACTACTCATCCCAATAATGAGCCCTGCTTCCCCACCCCAATAATTAACAAGTAGCCACCCGTTATTAAGCAGACCAAATATTTCAATAAAAGATCCTGCTGTGTTGTCTCTGTTCTGAAACAGTTTTCACTTCAAAATTGAAATAATGAGGTTCCCCTAAACTGATAAGCAGCTCAATCAAACCCACTGCACTGGATTCATAAATCTAAAGTGGAGTTTAATTATGAGCAGAGTTTTCCTGACAGAGCCAATAATGGGCCCTTTTCCTCTTGCCTGCTCACTAGTTGTGGTTCTCATGATTCCAGTAAATCTCTGTAGACCTGCCTGCAAGGAAAACAGTTTGAAGTTTAGACATAACTTAAAAGGGAATGTGAGGGAGTTGCAAAAACAATGCCCCGATGATGATGGCTGTTAAACACTGGGGACAGACAGCTGCAAACAAAACACCCAAGAAAGTAATTAGCAAGACCAAATCACTTCCAATTAGGCAATCTCTTCAGCAATCCTATGTGGTCTCAGAGGGCCATTCCCTTTGAAAGAAGAAGATCACTTCTAAAATTATACCCTTACCCTACCTAGAGGAAGCATTTGAGCATAGGAAAAATGTAGAAAGTAGACTGTGATAAGGTAGGATCACATGCAGCTTTTTGCAGTGCGGAGTGTGCCTCCTCCAGTGCTATGGGAGCATCCACAAACACTTTAAAACACACATATTGTTCAAAAAAACATATAGATGTGGCACTTGAGGACATGGTTTAGTGGTGAATGTGGTAGTGCTGGTTTAGCGGTTGGACTTGATGATCTCAGAGGTCTTTTCCAGCCTTAATCTTTCTGTGTTTCTGTGATATCCTGTTCCTGTCTGGGTATACTAAGAGCAAGATTTAGTATGTGAGAGAAAAAGTCATGCTGAAATAAATGGGATTAGCCAGTATTTCTTCTTAGCAAAATTATAACTCTGAGTTGGCACTTCTGTATGACTGTTCAAACACAGCAGTAAAGTGGCTTTAAGAATTTTTAGACTAGAGAGAATGGTAAGTGTAGTACTTTTTGAATCAGAGGAAAGTCAGAACTAGAAATTCAAGTCAATCAAACACTTAATGCCAAGGTCTTTGTCTCTGTCTTTTCTGTTGAGTAGCAAATAATATTGGATATTGCTGAAATAAGTGTATAATTGGAAAATCTTATTTAGCAATCCCTTCAAATACAATTTACAGCAAAAAGATACAGCTGTGGTTTCGTTCTTTTCTCTACTATCACCACTGCTTTAGAGCCACCAGAGTCTGGAAAACAAAGCTCAGTAAAAGCAAGAGAAATACAGCTTAAGTTACCTGAAATCTTGTGTGAGTTTTACTCTGTATTGAGCTTAAGTCTTAAGACTAACATGGCACATTCCTCCTTTGCAGAGAGTGCATTAGATTTTAACTGATTTATTGTTGCGCTGTGCGGACTTGAGGGAAATCATTGTGCTGTGGTGTTTCACAGATTACACAGGGTACAAGCCAAAGTATTTGTTATAAGAGCAACCGTTTGTTATATTTGCAAATCTTTATAGGCCATGTTGGGGAAAAGCAAATTCAATACTACTGGAAACATTCCTGTCTTACACCGAGGAGCTGGAACACACAGACACAGTGAATGATGAGTCTTGTACCACAGACCTTCAGCACTCAAAACTGTTGCATATCTAACACATACCAAACTCATATAGGGAACTTATTTTTTGCTGGGTGGGATTTCAATGAGTTCAAATGAACCATGAAAAAACCCCAAACATTATGGAAAGGGTTCCAGTTTCACTAAGAATGTGTGTCTACATCTTTTGAATCTCCTGACTAACCTATTTGTTTAATAACCAACCCCCAAATTTCAGTCTCTGTAGTCTCAAAATATTTGAGGTTCTTCCTGAAATTCTTAGGACTCTTCTCAGTAATCAGAGTATGAGTCAGAACAGAGAGTGCACGTATATTGAAGGTGCTGGAAAGAGCTTCTTCGTATCATACGTGGGCTTGGGTCCCGCTTTGTGAGTTTCAAAATGAATTTTTGTTTTCACAAGCCATTTCTAGTAATTTACTATATGTGAGGAAAATATTTTTATATATTTTGTATGCTCGTTTCAGACTCCCAAGATGTCCCTCAAGTGCTTACCCAGGTGTGATATGTTCTTGTGTAACCTTCCTACCTCCCATTTTCATTTTTAGAGAAGGTCTATACAGATTCCTAGACTTCAACACAAAATCTCTTCTGGACTTTCTTATGGAATAAACATGAAGTAGAGAAGTCAGAGTTTTTCTTTAATAGTTTTTCACAATTGGCTAAAGGGGAGGTATATGGTGAATCCATTCACTCATACATTTTTGGCTCATCTCCATTAAGCTAAACAAAACTTCCTAGCAACATCATACCTTATTAAGATTTCTTCTGACCTTTTATTGCTGACATAATTAAAAAGTACATTAAAGTTTACTGAGTGTCCTCAGCAGTGGAAAATCCTGCTGTCTATGAGTTCTCTGGTAGGCTGTGAAACTGGAGGAATATCTTTCTGCTTCCCAGAGACTTAATGTACGTTTGACTTGAGGACTCTGCTCAAACCTGAAACTATCTGACTTTTGGTGAAAGATGAACATGTAAAGAAGTGGAACAGATATAAAGGACTTTGCTTTTGCATAGGAGGGAAATGGGAGTTGAGTTCTGTGGAGGGAACATCCGCAGTAAAGCTTTCCCAACTTCCTATGTAAATTCTCCCCTCTGCACATAAATGGAAGCATTAACTGACCCACCTTGTGTGAAGTTTCACAAGAAAATTAGCTGCATGAAAGGACCCAAACTTATTGGTGATCGCCATTTTATATCACAAGCCAGAACATGAAGCAGCGGGATCATATTCCAGTACTCCAGAATGACACCTCTGCCTTCTGCAGAAATAGGTCATCACAGCTCCGCTCAGTTACACACTCTGACATCACCAGTGTTTGCACACACATGCACTACTGACCCTCTGAGGATAATGGCAAAAGGCAGACTTAGCTGGTTAATGCCATAAGATAATTTAGCTACATCATTTTGATGTAGTGCTCCAAGCTGCGAAAAGCTCATGACCACTAAACTACACTAGAAAGAAATTTATGAAGTCAAATGAACTTCAGCACTTAAGCCAAGAAATCAAAATATGAAAACTCCAAACTAAGCAAACCTGCCTTTTTTTTTTTTTTTTTTTTCCCTAAACAGAAGTATTTTTTAGTGTAGCTGGAGGTATTGCAAAAATAACAGGAATGGACATGAAATAAACCTGGTCAGTCTCCAAAGTTTCATGTAGTTTTAACTTCACAATTTAAAATATTTCTCTGTCACTTCCCATGTGACATTTGCATATCAGAGCCGCCTTAAATAATATCTGAGTTAACACTTGAACTTCCCACTGACCATAACACTTGAGTATATGCAAAAGATTTCCTCATCTTTATTTAATTCTGGTCAGCTAGTGATGTTTCCTTCCAGGATGAATATGTTTAATCTGTCACAGAGTCATCCAGTTGTGTTATAAATGTTTTCTTAAGTGGCAATTGTATCTTTTTCTTGCTACTTTGCAAAAACCACAAATATTCGTAATGTGTTTCAGAATCTTTATTTTTAAGTCAGGCTCTGCTATATGCTTTTGAAACATCATACCATTATCAGGAGATATTGGCATGTAAGGTCTCAGTGCCAATTTATCATTCCAGATAAAGAATTTACAGTCTGATTAAGCCAGACTAAATCCTATGCAGGTTGTAGAAAACAGTGGTGCTGTGGGTGGTACAAATGGACATTAGTTTCAGAAGAGAATCTCCCCAAGATGTGCCTCTTGTAACACAAGGGAATCTGAGACATAAATGGCAAGGGAAAACTTACAGCAATACTTTCTTGACCCCCAAGCAGATGAAGAAAGACCCTGAGATGTTCACAGCATTGCTTGAGTTCACCTTATAAAGCAAACTCCTTTGCAGCATCCAGGGACAGAAAGAACTGAGCGTGGAAATCAACACCCGCCTTCACAGGAGCTTTCCCAGAGCACAGAAAAGTGGTAATAAATTAAAGATGTAACATTGTTTTAAAAGCAAGAGAGAATTTGAGCTGACAAAGTGCAGCATTTTGACCATACGCTTTGACTACAGTCACTTGGCAGGCACCTTCAGTGGGACAGCACAGCATTTAATTAAAAGTAAATGATACACTTATTTAATACAGAGCTCACATAAAAACAAGGGGTGGGGGGAGGAAAAAGTAAGGGAGAGAGTCTCCACTGCAATTCTCTATGCCTGGATGATGCAAATTATTTATATATTCTTTTGTGGAATCTGATGTCCTCAGCCTACAAACAGGACACTTAACTGGGCTTCATTTGTTGAAACAGTGTAGTGCTAGCAGAACATTACATAAATATGAAGTAAGTAGCTCTCCTAAACTTAGTGTACCTTGAAAGAGAGTATTAAACTGAGGATTACCAATTCCCAGCTGAACTGCAAACCACTTCTCACTTCAGCTGATGAAGTTCAGTTCCATGCCTTGCTGTTTCAACCCAGCAGGAAAGAAATGTAATTTCAGACAATAGGAACAAATTCACAGCTGAGGAAAGTAAGTACGCAGCATCATGAACAGTCTGACTTACTATGTATTCAATGAGATTTTTAGTTCCAAATACAGCACAACAAATAAAGAACTCTTCTTGCTTTCTGCCTCATGAACAGTGGAAGATCTGGTTTCCACATGTTCCTTCCTTTGCCAGCACAGTCAACTGGGAAAAGTTGTAGGTTGTTTTGTTTGTGTTTTGCTTTTGTGGGACAAAAATTGTATTCCAAAAAGAGTGTTTTAGAAAGAGAGACACACATTGGAAACCCTGTTACAGTCTGTGGCACAAAGGTCCAAAAGATGAATTAGAACTTCCATAAGGTACCTAGGAGGTGTGTAAGAAAAACTTTCTTTCTTGTTCTTGGCAAATTAACTTTTTCAACCTGACTTTCAAGCATGAGAATTGCAGACCCTTCCTGAGCTGTGAGCTCTCACATCGTGTTCTCTGAGGCTCTCTGGTAAGGAGGAGTCCATATGATTGAAAGGAAAATGCTGTGCATGCTCAGACAGGCATTTCACACAGCACCACAGAGGGAAATTTCTTCCCATTGTGTAGGTTTAATCCTTCTCATTTCTCTTCCTCCTTTGAACATACCTTTACTGCTCTGTATTCTTTCTCCAACCCCCAAGCCCCTCTTCATTACTAAAAGCACTTCTCTGATCCTCAGCAAGCCCTGTCATTACCAAATCAATCTTCCTAATCCAAAATAGTTTTTCCAAGCTCATTTTGTATATCCACAGAATCCTTCCCGATCTCTGTAAAGAGATGATTTAAAGAGCACAGAAAAGAGTCATTTTTAGTGAGCAAATTTAGTCCACACTTCAAAACCTAAGAAGTTTGTAGCCTGATCTTAACCAGTAGCCTTTCCATTACTCACCCACATATATGTTAGTTTAACAATCCTCAACACTCACCATGACTCCTCAGTCACAAATTTTTGTCATTGCTGATCATAATGAGGCTTTTGGTATCACAATATTTTGACCTTTTCTTGGTGTTATTAGGAATTCTGAAGTAATCTTTTATTCCATACATTTTATAGACAGGAGTTTTCCTTTCCGTGTTTCTTGATTTACCTTATTTGCACCTGAGGTAGCCTTATTTCAGTTTCTGGACAGTGACTCGTGCCATTATAACTTATTTGATGATTGAAAATTCATTCCTAAATAAAATAAAAATAGAAATATTCCAATAATCTAATGCTATACATGCTGTTTTCTTTAAAAAATAAAAGATATTACAAGAAATATTCATTCTTATGGGATTGTAGAGGTCTTAAGAGCATGTAAAAAGCGTAGTGTTCTTAACTGCAAGAAGAAAAACTTCAGTTTCTCTTTCCATTCTTTCCAAAGAAAATTAAGTTACTATTTCATTTTAAAGTCTGCAATGCCAAGCATTGGTGCCCATTCATTTTCCTGAACTTCCTTTTATGCAGTGTATTCTTTCAGTGGTGACTATGGCAACAGATTTCTGTTGTTCTTATTTTATTCAACAGAACTGGAAACTTCTTTTTCCCCGCTTTTTATTATATTTTTGAGGTTTCAATGTTGTAACTGCAGCTTCAATATTCAGTGTGCTAAACAAATAACAAAGGAGAGATATTAACATTTTAAATACTGCAGGTATGGTACAGGAAGATAAAAAGGCTATCACAGTTTGCAGTGCCTGGTGGACTAAAAGTAATGACTACAACAACAAAAGATATATTTGGTTCTTTTGTAAATGGCCTTGAAATCTGGGGCCATATAAACTGGTCAGCAGTAATTTCAGGGGGTTAGTGGTTTAAATGCATTAGCAGAATCACTGCTGGTTATTTTCTTTATAATTTTCCTTAAAATATTTACTGTTCAGTACAGCTAATGCAAAACACTGCTGGAGTCACAGTGGGGGATTTGGCAGCTAGAGAAACTTGGAAAGTCTAGCAATTATAGTTTAGGAATTTGCCATGCACACAAAAGTAAAAATGTTATCATGTAAACACATATAGTAGCATGAACCCAATCAAGAATTACTATTTCATCACTCTCATCTACTCTGATGGTGTTTTATTTTTCTTGAGATGGCAGTACTTAAGAGTCAGATATTCTGAAAATATTTCCAGTTGATAAGTATATATAAGTATGAAACCAAACTCTATTCTCTTCATTTCCCAGACAAATTTATTTTCCATACACCCATGTCTGCAATGCACATAGACTTCATTTTCCACATTGGTTGAATACCATTCATGTGCAGAATTTGCTTGAGTATCAGTACGGTATCAGTAATATTGCAGAAATCTTTTAGGAATTTCCAAGCTAGTCATGCTGTGTTAGTAAGGCTTGAGCACAAAGTACTTCTGATATTTAGCATCCTTAGAAGAAGTGTAGAAGAGGGTGAAAAATGAGAAAAAAGCACCCATTTTACCTAACATCATTTGATGGGTATGAAATTTGAATGTCTGTCACAATTTCTTTAGTCTACAGTTCCTTTCAGGAACAGATACTTTACAAGACTAATGACAATATGAATGAAATTCAAAAGTCATTTTCCCAGCAGGGAGCAGAAGAACATAATCCAAGAAAGATCTTGTCTGTTGAGTGATGGAAATGACAGTGACAGTTAAAGCCCTTAATATAGGTGTCAACTCAGAAAAGCATGCGGTACTCAGAGCACATTTTGAAAAAAAAGGAAAATAAAGAAAGAGAAATCCAGATAACAGTGCTGTGAAGACATGACCATTTGAAGAATTACCTGTTTGCTACCAACCTCAGAAATGCAGTGCTTCACAGATATGCTGTAGACTGAAGGGTTGAACTCAACAGAGAGTTGGCTCTGCTACACCATCCCACATCTGTGCCTTTTAAGTGATGAGATTCTGACGATTTGTGATTCTGTGGTAACACTAAAGAAAAAAGTAATGAGCAATTCAGGATGACCCAGGACAGTGGTAGCAACTGGATTGGTGAGATCATGACTTCCAAAGATCCTGAGCTTTAACCTGTAATCTTTTTTTTTTTATCTCTCTTTTTTTTTTTTTTTTTTTCCCCCATGTATAATCTGAAGCTGGATGAAAGCACAGCTTGGAACTGCACAGCCATCTTTTGGGGAATTACTTTTATTTATGAAGTATAGTAGCCAAAAATGAGGGAAAATAGTCTAAAAGGCACTTCAACATTTAAGAGCAGCACGATTTTAAAAGCAAATATCTGAGTCAATACAATACATTCAGAGCCCATAGTAAGTAAGTAGGTTCCCTCTGGAGGGGGACTACATTGTCAAGGTCACTTGTCTGTGAAAGTGCACTAGGAAAAGAAATGAATTAAGATACAGAATACCAACTGGATCGAATTAGATGACAACATCATTTCCCATTTGCCAGCTGGTAACTGGGTGTATGATTTGTTGGTTTCTTTTTGAGAAGTCAGGGCTGCAGAGAATCCCACAGTGAGTCCATATATTTATTCAATGCAGAGTCCTTACCGTTACCTGAACTGCAAGAAGTGAGGCTGCTCAAAGCCAATGCCCTTCCAAAAAAAAATCTTTCTTGAACTAAGAACCCAATTTCTTTTGGATATCATATATGATTCATGTTTCCCTCAGTTTTACACTTGGAAATGCTCTAACATAGAAATCACTCACCCTTGAGTGACTGCATGGTCCTGGGTGGGAAGGGGTGAGGACTGCTCTTAACCTCATTCTGTGACACAAAGCCCACACAGATAAGGGAAAGATGGATATTATGTAGAACACTTAGTCTAAATAGGCTCAAAAGTTCCTTTTCCCTCTTCTCATGCAGAACTTTGTCCCCAGTGCATAAATTCAAGGGATTCTGTGTAGGAATTGCTGCACTCGGATATGTAAGTGGTGGTAAGAAGCACAAGATCAATTTTAATTCTTACTGGACATACACTCTTCACACATTCATGGTAGTCATTGATTAAAGGACTGCAAAGTGTTATAAGGAAAAAAAATGCAAAAACCAAACCTTTTGCTGTTGGAGGGTTTTTTTTGTGTAGTTTTGGGGGGTTTTTTTGTTTGGTTTTTTTTTGTGGTTTTGTTTTGTTTTTGGGTTTTTTTGTTTGTTTTTTTGTTTGTTTGTTTTTGTTTGTTTGTTTTTTTAACATTGTGCTTAGAAAACTATCCTTTATTTCAAGTTTCAGCTGTATCCTGAGTTTGTCAGCCAAGTTTTGTACCCACAGAGTGGAGCATGGACCATCCCTTTAACTGCAAGAGGGTAAGTCTGTTATCTAACTGAAAAAATAAGTTGGCCCTTCTTCTCAGGGAAGGCAGTGGATGAGCCTATTCTTGCTGTTCTTAAAGTAAGCACAGCACACTGATCTATCTGTGAATAACATCTGACTTGGCTGAGAAGGACAGAGGGGATCAACTAATGTTTTAGGTCAAGCTTTCAGACACTTTGAGAAGGTAACAGGAGGGTTTACTCCTTCGAAGGAATCCATGGTTATTGAGGTAACTGAAAGCATATAGGGCAGGAACGGCACACAAAAGATGAACATTAACTGTGCCAACCACTGTCTATCTATTTTTACAAAACCCAAACACATTTATACATAGTCACTCCTTTGAAGCATTTGAAGGCACCATTTCTTTCTTCCTTGTCTGCATCATTGACATCTTCATTCAACTCCGGCCAGCTGTTCTGAGAATTTTTAATCATTTGATTTCTTGCACGGGAAGGCTTAGTCTTTTGAACTCCAGGAATAATTATTATTGCAAAGCAGTTTTGCCTTTCCAAAGGGACTGCTTTGGGGTCACCACCGCTTCCAGCCTCTCTGGGCAGGAGAACAATGAAGCTTTGTTGGAGCTGGAATGCTGTCCCTTCCAAAGAGGCTGGTGCTTTTTCTTTCTGTGCTCGCCTCCTCATGTTGGAGTGAATTGTGCCAAACCAAAAGGCTTGAAATTAGCACTTCACTGCTTGCAAGTGTCTGGAAGTTAATGCTAAATCATATGGGACTAAGAACCCTTTCTACACCTTATGCCCAGGTATACCCTTCAGAGTGTAAGGTGGCTTTCAAACATAAACAACACATTTATTTTTCTCTCCTCATTAAACACAGTCTTAAAAAATGTGTATTTTGCATTTTTCAGCTAATCACCAAACAGAATATGTACAGTTAATTTTATGAGAGAAGAGCAATTATAATTCTATTTGTGAAAGGGTAGTTTTCAGTGACAGGAGCAGGGATTATCATGGAAAAGGGATGGAAGCTACAGAAAAAACAGCAAAAGCTACTGCCAGTAGTAATCTTGCCAGTACATGATCCTACTGGCTATCAGACATGCAAATGGACTTAGCAAATCCAAATAACTCTGTATGCCTGACAATTAGCACAAAAATTAGATTTTTATCTTTGCATCTTCAATGCACATTCAAAAGCTTGACATGTAATCTTGAGCCATACAGAATTGCTCTTTATCCAATCCCTTAAAAGAAATCATAATTAACTCTAAGTTTAAAGTACTCTCCTTGACTCAGTAAATAAGGAACATTTTTTTTAAAAAGTTAGAGGAATCACATCTTCATGATTTAACTTCACAAGTGTTGTTTTTATATAATACAAGCAAGGGAGAATCTACTTTCAAGAGACCAGAATTTACCCCAGCTTTGCTGTGCTCCTTGTTGGTGTGCATTGCAGATCAAATACAGATTTGAGCAGACTTGAGGTTCACCCTTAACTTCTACCATAGCTCTGGTTACCAAAATTGCCTCATCTAATGACTGCAGTAGAATATTTTGGAAGCAGAGCTGGCAGGGTGTGTGATATCCTCTGGTTTACCAATGCCCAAATCAAAAGCTGCCTAGTAAGTGTCTGTGGGAGGAATGAATGCTGCTCACTACTCTGAAGATCAACTGGGGTTTCCATGTCATGGACAGCACCAGCTGCATCCCAGTCAGCAACACTGGAAAGTAGTTTTATGATTTTCTTACAGGTACAGGAGATACAGAAGATATTGAAAAACATATAAATAATGTCTGCATCCCCAACTGCATCTTTAAGGGATGTGAATAATGATGGGGTGAGAGGCAGCATCAGAGAAAACACTGCAAGGAGTAACAAAAGGTCACAGAAACCGCACAATTCCTTGTGCTCCACAGCTGCATGCAGAATACATAAATAGACTTCTAAAAACTAATTAAAGTCAGAAGAGTAGTTTGAAGAATGTCGTGTCAAGCTGGAGAGGGAGACATTGCTCTCATTCATTAGCACCCAACACAGCCCAGTAAATGTGGCTTCCAGTGGGTTTATGGGCCAGGAGAACTCTGCTATTTCTAGCCACAGATGTCTCTATTTTCTCCTTGGTCTGTTTACCTGACAATCACAGCTGATGAAAGGAAGCTTAGTCAGATGCTAATTCCAGTCAGGCCAAAGGGCATATGAAGTTGGTGAAGTTGCTAGATTCCTGGATTCTCTGCTTTCTATTTTTGTGATTCTTCTTCCAGCTCATAGCACCTTTTTCCACTGTTTATTTTCCTAGAAAGGTTGACCCAGTCTTGTCCTCAATAACTTCTCGGAGAATGTTATAAAACCCCAGCTCCACATCTCGTCTGTCTAGGAGTGATAATAACTGCCATTAAATTTTGCCACCCCACTGTACAAAACATACCAACCTGATGAGCTACAGACATAAAACTAACCCTCACAACCTCAGAACCACGTAAGCAAAAGGAGAAAATGGGATTTTAAAGTGTGCAAGCATTTTCTTGCCTCAGGCTGTGAAAGGTGGAAGCAGCAGGAGATGCTCTAAGGTGCCAAGAATGTTGTCAGACACATAGCTGTGAGAAAAGAGGATGTTTCTTGCCTCTGTGCCAGATCTTGCCTTCCTTTCAGTCAATGCAAAGCTCCTCATCTATTTTAACAGTCCAAGATTGAGCTTTCTGTGGTCACATTGCTAACTCCTTTAGTATTCCTAATTAGAGCTACATATAAACTGCTAAACTCAAATTTGACCCCAAATACATATTTTCCATAGAAAATCAGTAACTTATGGAGGAATACAAGTTTCCCTGCACACAGGTAGAAGAGAAAAGTTTATACTAAAAATTACAGTTAAGTCCAATAAGGTTCGTGGTTGAGAGACACAAAACTAGCATGACACTAGTTTATCTCACAGGCAAGTAAGTCTCTGTGACTGCTTTCCCTGTTCTGACAAGTCCCTCTGGCACTCTCAGCTGGTTTCTCAGTATCTTCACAGTAGGAGGTTTGAATGGGAGCCTCCAGTTTTTCTTACCAATTCGCCAGTAACTGATGCTCAAAATAATCTGTAGGTACATGGCACAGTATTGTGGTATTTAGTTGATCTTGCAGTACTTTGAATCCTAGTACAGAAGTCACTTGCCTCATAATTAGGTCCTTGGGCTCAACCCTTGCAAGCTCATGAAATCCAGATCTTTATCAAAAACCTTAATTTTAAGTAAGCATGTGAAAAGTGGAAAGGAAATGCTAAATATAAATGAAATCTAATACCCACAAACTATCTAGAATCCAACTGTTGTATATGTGACATGTTCTGAGGGGAAAAAAAATTACAAAAGAGCAAAGAGGGTCACCCACTAAGGTTCATTTTTACAACCATTGTATAAGATTTCTGTTTGAGACTGAAAGTACATTAAACAGTCATGGTCTGTCAGTGACCTTATATTTAAGAGCAGAGAGGTAATATGGGATTATTGGTAACACATTATTTTACAGGGCATCAATAACCATGTGTAAGAAATTACCATAGAATTACAATGTTATTACATGTTTTTTTGTGACTTTGCCAAATGCAATGTTACTTGATCATCCTTGAATTAATGGAGTGTTGATCAGGTTTGGCCATTTACCTCCATTCTGGGTCATAAACTTGATGTTCACTGAACCAAGTTCCCAGTCTAGCAGGCATAGCATTTAACATTTCTTTCCCTCTGCAAAAATAAGTTGATGTTGGAAAGTCCAATCACATAAGACTCTGATTCTTAAATGCAGAGGCTTTCACAAGGCTTCATCAAGACCTCTCCAATAAATGCATCGTATTTTATATTCCCCACAGTCTGTAAACAGATTCTCAAAGTCTGGATGTTCATATTTTCCCAAACTATTTGGATTTTTCTATCAAGAAAACACTGCTTGCCACTACGCTTCTCTGTATTGTAAATGGAAACATAATTAACAAGCTGAATTTCATTTAATACACAACCTTTATGGAGGCAACATTCTTGCAAAGCCCAGGCTTTTGTTCGTTAAATTTTGGTGCAGGTAAATCCAACAGACTCTAAGTTTGGCCTTGGGAAGCTATAGAAAATCCTGATACATGTCTGTGTACATATATTTATTTCACAAAATCACAGAATCAGTTAGGTTGGGAAACACCTCTGAGATCGAGTCCAACCTATGACCAAACATCACCATATCAACCAGACCATGGCACTAAGTGCCATGTTCAGTCTTTTCTTAAACAGCTCCAGGGAGAGTGACTCCACTGCCTCCCTGGGCAGTCCATTCCAATGTCTAGTCACCCTTTCTGTGAAGAAATTCCTTCTAATCTCCAACCTAAACCCTTCCTGCCACAGCTTGAGACTATGCGCTCTTGTCCTGTCACTTGCTACCAGGGAGAAAACACCGACTCCCACCTGGCTACAACTTCTTTCAGGGAGTTATAGAGAATAGTAAGATCTCCCCTGAGCCTTCTCTTCTCTAGGTAAACACCCTCAGCTCATATATATATATATAGATATAGATATAGATATATTCACACCTAAATACATATATATGCATATACACCTATATACACACACGTGATAATTAACATTTGCTCATAGGCTCATAGAACAGAATTGGAGAAGTTTAGAAAGACCCTGAAGATCATCAAGTCCAACCACTATCCCAGCACTGCCGAACTGTCCCCAACATGATGAACACTCCACCACTTCCCTGTTCCAGTGCCTGTCCAGTCTTTCAGTGAAGAAGTTTTTGATAATATCCAGTCTCAACCTTTCCAATACAACTGGAGGCTGTTTCCTCTTGTCCTGTCACTTGTTGCCTGGAAGAAGAAATCAACCCCACCTGGCTACAACACGCTTCCAGGGAGATGCAGAGAGCAAGAAGGTCCCCCCTGAGCCTTCTTTTCTCCAGACTGAGCACCCCCAACTCCTGCAGTCAGTCCTCATCAGACTTTTGCTCCAGACCCTCCATTCACTGATGGATGCCATAAGAAACTGTAGGTGAGCCAGAAGTTTAGACCAATGTGCTGCCCTTGTGTGCTTAGAAATTTTGAGAAGAAACATCAAGCTGTGGACCCGAGCCTTTGGCAGAGGCTGGCCATAACCTCTGCAGCTTAAACTCTGACAGCAACAGGTCGTTCCCTCCCTGGATTTCTGTTTTTCTAGTCTTTCTCCCAAAACTAAGGGAGGATGGGCCCAGCCCTGGCACCAGTTATTTTCTTTACTTTGCATTCATTGATCACAGAGCATTCAGCTGATCAGATCTGAGAAAATGTAACAGTACCATGCAGCAGTCCAGAGAGTCCACCACGGTGTAGGCTTTCTGTTCCTTATGAGTGAGATTTTAAAGGAAATTTAAAGATTTTAAAGTAGATACAGAGTTGAAATTCCTGTGTGCTTAGGTTGGTTTTATTGGTGTACCTCACAGCAGCTATAAAAAATAACACAATTTCTAAAAACCAACTGCAATTCTAAGCGATTGACCTTGTCTTCCACCTCACTGAGTAATAAGACAAAATAATACTGTGGTCATGGTGCCTTATGCTCATTTTTTACTCACTTTACAAAGTTGTAAATTGAATATATTGCACAGTCTGGGTCATACATAGCACTCATTTTCTGGTCAGCAAGGGTCACCCTATACCTCATATGACCTTTATTGCAGCCTGATGTGTGAGAAACTATTTATTTTTAATCAAAGACATGCTGTGAAAGACTGGGAAAGAATATGCAGCGAGGATTCAACAGCACATGCAGAGTTCTCATGGCTTTATTCCACCCTGCCAGTGATTCCTCCTACCATCTTGAACAAACTAAATCCTTGGTACCTCAAACTCCCCCAAATCTCAAATGCAATAATAATGCTTCCTGTGTCTATAAGTGAAGGAGGAAATTTGTTAATATCTTCAAGCCACTTCAGCTTCTCAGCTGAAAAGAGCTATTCATACTCAGATTATTATATTTGGAGCTGAGGATAATGATAATTCAGCTGTATGGGCTGTCTGTAACTTAGGTGCCCTTTTATCTTGCTTGCAGTGTAAAGCTCTGAGCTAATTGAACACCTTCCATCAAAGCAATTGCCATTTCTCATGTTGATGCAGCTGTAATTTGTAATTTCTTTTCCCTAATCCTATGAAGAACCAGAAGGAAGAGAGGAATACCTAGAGCCTCTTTCTGTGGAAGTTGCTGTCTCCTCAGCCAGGAGGCTGCTGGGGGGTGGGGCAGGGTCTCTGGTAGGACTGGTAGTGAAAGTTCTCATCACCAGCTTTTAATCAAATCCAGCAGCCCTCCTGTAAGGGGGCTGTCTTTCAGCAGCTCCAGCAATTCACTGCCGAAAGTCCTCCTTGCTCCATAGTCTAATTCAGGAAACAACTCTTCTTTAAGAGTGTTAACATTGGCATCTACTGCCTCATTCCAGCTTATATTTTAGCAAATAATTTCTCTTTGCTTTCACCAAATTCATCCTCAGTGGAAATTAGGAGTATATATTCTGCCATACTCTTGAAAATTCCAGAATAAATCAAGGGTTTGGTGATTTGAATTTATAACAGCATCATCCATCACTCCTTGAGCTCCAAAACATTTAATCCTCTGTCTCTCTTCCATCTGAAAATAACCTTGGGGATTAAGTACTACTGAGTAAAATCACCTCACCTTTCTTACCAAACATATTAGGAACACAGCAATTTCATCTACGCAAATTTGTCATTCCAGATACGGAATATTTCTATTATTTGTGTTGCATAGATTTTGAGACTGCAACACCAAAGAACATATGCAATTTCCACAACCTCTCATTCCTCCCCAAACTCCTTGTTTGATGATTTGGTTTTGAAATTGCAAACCTCAGAATGTTAAGGCACTGCTTACTGGAGTCACCTGAGTAGAAGATGCAGGGATTTGAATGTGGTCTGAGCAGATTATAACACCAAATGCAGAAAATGTTTGATTTTGTATTTCAATTAAAAAAAAAAAAAAAAAGAATGATCTTGTAGTAGAGCTCTAGCTTGATAATTAACTGTCAAATACAGGAATTTAAAGAAAAATAAAAAAAGATGCAGTAGAAGAAGAAAAATACCTAATCAGACAAAAAGGGGTTTGGCTTTTTTTGAAATCAGGTTAAGTAAAAATTTTTGGAAGTTACACTGTAAGTTGATAGAGCTTCACAAAACTCCTTAAATACAAATGTGTCTGTAAACAGTAATAGGGTAGAAAAACCTTCCTGGTGTTACAGAAGGGAACTACTTTTCCAGTGAAGGAAATAGCTGTTTATGGTTTTTACCATGGTATAACCTCTAAAATGGCCTCAAAATGGCTCAGTGGACCCTAATTTGTATTAAATGATAGCAAGATAGCCATGCATTGAGTGTAATATTCAGTGACATGAATGTCAGTGTAACTACAGCCAGAATTATACACAGAATTAGGACTCCAGCCCGAATGAAATGTGTTGTAGTCTCTGCTAATGTTATTTTTCTTTCTGGAAGAAAGTTTTCATCTGGAAAAGAAATTAAAAACTGCATGTCTTGTAAAAATAGAATAAACATCAGAAGATGTGAGGAAATTAAACAAGAGAAATGGATAGAGTACAGTTTTTCATGGAATTTCCCATAACTTCATATAAGAACAATTATACTTCATAATTTTGTATAGTGATAAATAAATATTTTGCCCGGGAAAAATAAATATTATTATTTCTTGAACTCCATGCAAAAA
>VXAU01002356.1:1576947-1599821 GCA_013399695.1 Formicarius rufipectus | reverse complement strand
AAAAGAAGAGGGAAGTATCTAAAAGGAAAGCCAGGCATATTTTATGTTGATTACAGTAATAAAATCTCAACCTCTGCAACCATCAGAATCAATGTTACTGTAGGGGTCTGACCCAGAATTCACTGGAGTCTGGGGAGAGATTTGTCCTGACTTCAATGGGCTTTGGATTAGGTCCTGCAAGGAGAGCCAAACCCTGCAAAAATTTGTTCTGCCAAGTTCAAAACCAGATCTTTGAATACAAATAAGACTGAACCTCAATATCATCTCTTCTTGCAATAAATTCTCCTAAGTTCATTGGGTAGAAGGGGTAGAGATTTCACAATACCTAAAAGCTCCATTTCCCACATTCCAACAGAAATAAAGAAAACTGATGGGGCATTACTAGTTCCATCTTTTCTAGTCTCCAGCGAATACTGAAGAAAGAGCTCCTCGCTCTTTGGTAGAACTCTCTCTCTCTGTTCCCACGTGAAAGTGGGTAGGAACCTCTACCATAATTACAGCTCTCAGGGCAGGAAAGAGATGAAAAATGCATCCCTCTCTTATTTTGTTTCCTCAGAGATTATGGATATAAATCCCATGCCCAAATGGAAGGGATGCTTTCTTTCTTTCCTTTTTTTTCTTTCTTTTTTACCATCTCCACAACTTCTTGGCTCCCATCTCTAACTTGGAAATCAGTTTTATTTATTTGGGGGAAGGTGTAGGCTAGACAGTTGCGGTTGTATTTCATGTATGTGCAGTCCTATGACTTAAATTGCTCTGTTTTTTTTCTACTCATCATTTCCCTACTGCATTCACTCATCACTGCAAAACCAATAAATCCCTGGATTAATCCCTTGGCTCTGCAGCATATTGAATGCACTTAATGTCCTCCGGAGGGCCAGGGCAGCCATCACACCTCCCTGACTGCTCGCTGTCTGCTTCTTTCCCGTCTGGCATTTCCAACCCTAGTGTTGGACTGATACAGAGATGGTCTCTGGTGTAGCTGGCAGGTGTTCAAATGCAGGTTTATTTAGGTATTATGGCCTTGATTAATAATGTGGGTCAAGGGATTCTGTGGGAATGGCTGGTCTCTCCATTGCTGTTGGTGTAGGGTTTAGGGCTGGGTTGGAAAAACAGTCCTCTTCAGCTTTTACTAGCCTTTCCTTTGGTTGAAAAGTAACATGTATCATTACACAAGTCAGATTTTTCTAAACAGAATTTCCAGTGGTATTCCTCTGCCAGTAATACTTTAAATTAAATAGCACCATGAGAACTCAATCACCTGACTCACTGAGCTACACAGTTTTAAGGAAGGCAAAGGGATGGTGCTTCTGCTTTCATGAGTCACAGTTAAGTTTGAGTATCATCTGTCCTCTGTTTATATATGAAAACCACTGCAAAGTAGCAAACTGCTAGGAAATTTGTAACAAATATTTCTGTTTCCAGGAGAATCTGATATTGACTTTTCTTAAGCTGTATCTGGCAAGACAATGTTTCAATTTACTGTAAAAATTTAAAGGAATTATGGGAAAGCAGCTTGGTTTCTTCCCCTCCACTTCATTCACTAGCCATAACTAAAATTCATAGCTCACATTTATTCTGAATAAATTACTTCTTGCGGAAAAAAAAAAAAAAAATGATATGTGAGCAGGAAATGTTCTATACAAGGTTTTCTTGTCATTTCGTAACAGAAATATGTCAGGGGTATGACAAGTCAGGTTTGTGATAAAACTCACTGTCATGATTATTATTTTAGTTAATTTTGGAAGCATGCATGAAAATAATTTCCACACAGGCTCTCTAAAATGTATGTAATGTCATTGCTTCATAAACCACTATAATACCTGGATTTAGTAGTCATAATCCCTACATTTTTCCTGAATACCATATACATATAAATACATATACACATAGTTTTTTTGTTTTAAACATGGGCCTTATTTAATCTTCCTTTCTGTGGGTCAGGACAGATGGATTTAAGTTACAACAACAGTAAACATACTGTTTCTGTCTGGTAAACATGAACAAATGTCTCTCATGCAGCTTTCATGAATCGACTTCAATACACTCAGCAGAACAGCTTGACAATTTTACCAGTTCTGATGTAACACAAATTTAAAATACATGGTCACTGTCTAAAGAGCTACAGAACATATGATTCCTTCTGACTGATGTATTTGCTGTCAGCTTCCTCCAGTTTTAGCTGCCAGATAGTTTCTCCTATCCATAAAAGATGTTTTCATTAAAACTGATTAGCCACTGAATATAATAGAGTGAAAGGGGGCACCAATGCCTTTTGTTCTAAAATTAGCTTTTTTCTTTTTTTTTTTTTCTTTTCACAAAAGTATCATTAATTTTACCCACAGCTCTTCATTTCCATTTCAAAAGTAGAACCCAACCATTACATATAAGCCTAAAAAGGTGGAAATAATGGGAGAAGAATTCTGATTATAACCATATCCGCTTACTTTCCCAATACATGTAGTAAATTTCTGTTGCTTCCAAATACCAATTAAGAACGTTTTATCCCAAGACATACATTTCTGTATTATCAATCACTAAAAGGCATTGGAGATGCCTTTTTTGCCCCCCTTGAACAAATCTCACTCAGGAGAAGATACAACCATCGGTTTGAAGGCAGCTTTCAGACAGCACTGTGGAACCCAGGGCTACTCCCTGTGAATGCTGCCAGTGTTTACTGCCTGACAGATCCCCTTGCTCTCCCCCCATTTACTTGCAGACTACTGCAATAGAAAGAAGGTAATTTCTATAGGAAAAACACTTAGTTGGTTTAATTATACTATTTTGGGGGTGGGTAGGATAGAGGGAAGCATCACACTTTTCAGGAACTTGAGGAGGTTTTTGTACAAACAGCCAGAGAAGGGCATCATCTTGACATCAGTTTGCTTCTTCCCTGGTTGATGTATCCTGACTACAGCTGCTGCTCAGCACTGGCTCTGACACATGGAAGTAGCTCCATGCAGTAATTTGCTCAGAATTAGAAAGAGGAAACTCTAAAAGACACAGCAAACAGAGATGATGTCCAAATGTTTGGAGCAAGAGAACTTCTTATGGGGATTGAACTTTCTGTAACCAAAACTGCTTGGTTTGCTGTGAAGACTGTTGATTCACTGACATTTATTATTTTAATATGTCTCTCTTAAACTAACAATGTATTAGAAGCCAAATCCTCAGCTGGGATAAATTGATTTATCAGCCTACCTTCACGACACCCATTTTCCTCCAGCCTGCAGTGTTAAATCCTGCTTCAGTTTCACCAGGAAAAGCTTTTCCCAAGCTAATGTGCGGGAAGTACACTGAGGAAAAGCTTTTTCCTGTTGTTGCTGATACTGTTCAGAGGCTTAGCATGGATTTTTCAGGCTAAGGATTTAATTGCAATGTCTAATCTGAGTTGTCTTTAAATCTTGGATGCTGTTCATTAGACAGATATTTTCTGCTTCTTTGTCCAAAAGTTAAGCATCACAAAGACAAGACTGTATAAGGCTGGAGCCTCAAAAACCCACTCTATGCAGCTCAGGGAGACAATGGTGTTCCTAGAAGAGGTTGTTAAAACCTGAACATAGTGTTTCTAGGAATCTTTGCCAAAGCCTTTTGGAACATCTTTCTACAAATCTGACAAACAATAGACTGTGACTGAAAGAGTTTGAGAAACAAAAGGTTCAGGACATGGAATGCTTTTACCCCAAATAGCCTGACCGAGTAACAAAATAAGTGTTAGACATTTATTTTCCATAGGTGCTTTTGTGAGGCAAGAATGTGCAGCTCCTGCCCAGAGACCCACCTGGGCCGAGAGGCTTCCACACCCTCTGCATGGAGCGGGGTGGCAAAATTTCCCCTTAACACAAACCTCTACAGAGCAATCTGATTAATATACTTTTTTTCACTATTCTTTCCCTTTTTATACGTCAAACACTCATAAAAAATGACAACAAAACATATCTGAACAAGTGTTGCCTGACACTGATCATCAGTGGGCAATTACATTTTCTGTAATTGTATACATTCGGAATCTCCTCCGGTTATTTTAATCATTATTTCGTATCAAGAAGTGCAATAAATCTCCCATTTATTCTCAAGTCTATTTTTAATAAAACAGGCCAAAATAAGTTTGATAAGCCCCTTTCTCTAGGTGGATTGTGAAATGCTGCATATATTCAAAAATTATTTGGCAGCCAGTCAAATCATTACCAGAAAATCCTTGATTTTTCTAATCTGATGAAAAATCTGAAATCAAGTTCTTTCCATATTTACTTTCTGTAGTGAAACACATCACTAATTCCAGATGAGTCTCACAGGTGTTTGGGGTACATGGAGCGTACTTCTCCCTTTAATAACTTCATATAAACGGAGATATTTGATGTTTCAAACAATCCAAAACACACACTTAATTTCTACACTTTTTTCTTCTACATAAAGTTTTTTACATCTATTTTTTGTGCCCTGTCCCTGACAGTATTTCCCCCAGTTTTATAGTTTTTTTCAAGGATGGCATGTCTCTCTGTATTTGATAGAAAATATGAGTACAATTCCTGTAGATTTACAGTGGTATGAATGGTGGGAATATCAATCTTAGAATATCACCAGCTGTTCTCAAGCTACTGCCTTTCATCCTTCCTTAATACTTTTTCCACGGGTACATCTTATCCATGTTTCCATTTGACACAGAAAGAAACAAAGCCCAGTTATCTATGGTCAAGTCCTGCAAATTATAACCTTCCAGCCTAAAATGATAACTTAATCTTTCAGGAAACAGCAGAGACAGACAGTATTTAAGCTTTGGGGAATAGTAGCTCACTGTGGTATGTGAAGCCAAAACTTCATCCCCTCACATGTCCTGGACTGAAGGACACGTGAAGGGATGAAGGGTCAAATAATTCATTTTGCTTCTGATTTTCACATTGATTTGCACAGAAGGGTCTTAATGCATTGGGCCTCAAGTGTTCACTCTTGAAGACCTCTCTGTCATAAAGCAGGGGTTAATTTCCCACTTTCAGTGAAATAAATAGGTTGGATTGTAACACTAGTGAAGCAGGTGTTGGTGCCAACCCACTGCGACACCAGGCTTGGAGATGCTCTTGTGGGGATCCACTGTCTCCATTGCTCCACGGTCGTTCTTGTGCTGCAGAGAAGCAACTTTCTATTCCTGTTAGTCTGGCTGTTTATAAATACTGCATCCCAGAACTGAAGGAGGGAAATTACAGGTGCTCAGCCGACCCTTCCTGGTGCACAATGGCAGAAAGGCACTGATGTGATTTCTGTGGGACCTGGGTGGCCTTAGAGAATCCTGTGAGAGAAATACGGTGAGTGTGCGTGGCCAACCTGTGCACAGCACATGAGCTCTGTGTTCAGTGATAAATAATGCTGGATACATTAGCAACTGTGTTATGAAAATGTCTTGTCTGATAGTAGTAAATGCTAATTAATTTTTGGCATCTTCGTGCATAAAACCCATTTACCTTTAACTACTATGCCTGCCACTGAGAGAAAACATCAAATGGCTTAGAGAGTTGGGGTTTTTCAGCATGGAGAAGTTTCCGCAGAGACTTTATAGCATCTTCCAGTACTTAAAGGGGCTACAGGAGAGTTGGAGAAGGACTTTTCTCAAGGGCATATAGTGGTAGGACAGGGGTAATGGCTTTAAACAGCAAGACAGTAGGTTTAGATTAGATATTAGAACTTTACTGTGAAGATTAGATTAGATATGAGACTTTACTGTGAAGGTGGTGAACCACTGGCACAGGATGCTCAGAGAAGGTGTGGATGCCTCATCCTTGGAAGTGTTCAAGGCCAGGTTGAATGGGATTTTGCCAGCTTGGTCAAGTGGCAGATGTCACTGTTCATGGAGCAGGGGTTGAAAGTAATTGATCTTTAAGGTCCCTTCCAAACCAAACCATTCCATGATTCTTGCTGCCCGTTTGAGAGCTTATAACACTTCAGATCACTGACATCAATTACTCTTTTGGGGGTCAAAATTCATCACCGAGATATCCTGGAAAAGGAAAATGATTAAAATCCTTCCAAGTCTCAGCCCCCTATTCTTTCTGACATACTCAGTGATATATAGTATGTGGACCTGTAATTAAAATTATGACAGAGACAAAGCAAACAAACCCAAAAACTTATTAGAAACATCTAATCATGGCAGAAAAAATTGCACTACAAAAATATGTTAAACAAAACACTTATTATGAGTACCTTAAAAAACAATGACAAATGAAAGATTGTAAAGATCAACAATAAAAATTAAATGTAAAAAAACTCAAAACAAATGTCTCCTAAATTAATGGCAATATTTATAGAACAGATCTAAGCATAGACCTAATATTTAGCTTTAGTTAAATTTTGGCTCCCAAGAGAATTTAAAAAACAGCTGGTATTGTTGATCTAATAGCGCCATGTCGTCCCAAGCAGACGGTGTAAGGACTGCGTGAGGTTCAATGTCAACAAGCTTGGAAATACTGAGTTTACTATTTTATTTTATGTTTAAATGTTATGCTGCAACGAGAATGGAATTAGATGAAATTCTAGAGCAAATATGCAGTTTAAACCCAAATTCATTTAGTCAGTTTAAGCAAAGGGAGAAATAAATATAACCCCATTCAGTGCAACCAGTAGAACTATATAGTACAATATCCACAGGGAGCAGCAGCTGGCTTTGGAACTCTGTCCTTTGGAATTCACTTTGGTTTTCAGGAGAGAACTTTAAAACTAACTTATAAGCAACATAGCAGTACTGATTTAGTTTCTTATAAGTCACCTATAGAGAGGAGGCAGTTTATTGTCTGTTTTGAAAACTTTACAAAAATTTGACTGTCTAGGTGTTTATTTGTGGACTATAATGATTAACTTTTAGCAGTGGAAATCTCACATAGGATCCTCTATCTTCTAAATAAACATAATTCAAACCATTAACAGAAAACAAAGCTGGAAAAGCATTTTGTGCTGCTATAATTAGTCTTGCCTTGCTGTAATACATTAGTAATGTATTAGAAATTACAATTGTCTCCAGTGTGACATTGTGATCTATGAATTAGATTGTTCAATTACAAATTGCCATTATCTTTCTGCATGTTATACATTTATTGAGTGATCTGAGAAAATATTTGCAGCTCATTCAGCATGAAATAACCTGTGTAAGAATCAAGAGGTCCTGAGTAATCTGCTCTAGTCAAATGTCTGCTCGTTTCAGTGAGGTTGGACGAGGTGACCTTTAGTGGTCCCTTTCAACACAAACCATTCTGTGATTCTATAATCAGCAAGAACTAATGAGGAGTCTGCAATCACCTTAGACATGTTCATAAACTGCCAATATACATTTATTGTTCTAAATTTACACACACATACATATATTAGTATGATGCTGCTGACAAACTAAAATCTCTTTGTTGGTGCCAAAGCTGTTCCCATACTGCACATACAGAATTATATAGACCACTTACATGCCTAGAGGTTGTGGAATGTGTAGGAGGGCAGGAGAGAAACCCCAGTCCAGCACACATACAAAAACCTCCCAAGGGACTATTTGAGGGGTGCAGTAGCCAGGCAGCAAATATTTAAAGTGACAAATAGAATGAGTGGTCTGAGCTGTCCCATGTCCTTATGTTAAGCAAACAAAGCAAAACACTGGGAGGGAAGCCTCTGTAACACGCCCGATGCCTCCCTCCTGGAAGGATGTTTCTTCCCTCCACCTTTTCCATCTTGGCCCTTTTCCATCTCATGTGGAACAAATGTCAGAATAATCTTGACACGGAAATCTCTTAACCATGCTCTAAAATCTGTCCACATATGGGGGAAAAAAATAAAATGTGACACATGCATCTATATGGGACTTCCCTAATTGACAAAAACCTGGTGATAAATGCTCTTACCTGCCCGGAGTATCTGCCCAGGTCCGTGCCCAGCACTGTGCTACTACTGTGTCACACTGCTAGGTATCAAAAGTTACTCAATATGCCCCTTTTTCTTCTTAAAGTCATTCATACTGAGGGCCCATAATCTTTTACTAAGATTAGTTTTTGTAAGAAATAACAGAAAAGTGCTTCTTAAGCCCATTTTTATAGGGAAAATTACTTTTTTGTTTCCAATTGTTGCATATCTTTATCCCCTCTGGAATGATTTCACAGTGATATATAGTGCTAGGTGCTCTTTACCATCAGTTTCTTGGCACTGAATTGCACTCAGTTTAGTTTCTGACACATCCGGTCAAACAATACAGTTTTTGGAAAAATTTGAGCCCTGACACACAGGAGCTGTACATAAATTTACTTTAATGTTCCTAATGGCATCTTTTGTATTCAGGAGACCATTTAATATCACCAGACTTTTTTTTTTTTTTTTTGTCTCTTCTACCTTCTCCTTTTTTGGATCAGGTAAGTGATAGGAGCAGAAAGTATGGAAAATCTCTGGGTTACATTTCCTGTAATATCCTTGCAAACTAAATTATTATTGTTTTTGTTATCTGAATATGGAAATGGCCTCTACAATAGCACACAAACGTGGTTTAACCTTTATTCTTCAGTGTAAAAGTCAAGGGTTTAGTCCTATTTTGGCAACAATCACTGCTTCATATAAACTTGAGAATGGCCTAAAATCTCACTCAAAGTAATTTTTTTTCAGTTCTGATAATAATTTCAGGGTATGTCAACCTAGAACCTGCTATATTTGCTATAATGCTTAGATGCAGACAGAGAAATTAATTCGGGTAACCCTAATTCAGCCCTAGCAGTTGACCTTACAAGCACAGTGCAAACCCCTGAGCTATATCCAACTACCACCTCGTGCCATGAAATATGTAGCCACACAGCATTTTACTCTTTTCTGAACAGCTGTCAACAAACCATCTGCAGACTGAATATTTTTAATATCAAAGGTCTCTTCCTCCTTATTAGCTGTTGACCCATGCAGAAGCCCACATTTGCTACATACACTTCTAATGCATAATTTAAAAAAGATAAGCTAACATGTTGCCTGTGAGCTGTAATGAAATCAGTGATTCCTTGTGGAGTTCTCATTAACTAGAAACAGTAGGAACAGTCGTAGCCCGAGGTACTCCTTCCTGCCTGCAGTTCTATTTTGTTTTTCTGCACATCTGCTTCCTATTGTGCCTTTTAGTACTAACACCTTGAATGTGAATGATTCCCCCAGGCTTTCTGGCTGGCCACCTTGCTGTTGTTTGCCTCTTTTAAAAAATAATGGTAGAAAAATCCCCTGACCTAAATGGTTTAGTTGAACTACTGTCTTTACTGAATCTTTGTGATAGATCATATTTACGAAGGTAATCCTTAGTGAAGAAAATTTCAGTATTTTGTCATATTTATTGTTGCATATCACAAAAGAAACACAATTTGAGACATTTTTTTCTTTGCTATAAAGCATAAATTTTCTTGTTTAAGGTCATTGTTTGTGTCTGTGTATATAAAGGCAGGATGGTCCAGCAATATAAGATTGCCAGAAATCCAGGCTCAATTCTTTCCACTAGCACAGATTTTACAGGATTCACCCTTAGCTAAGCCATGCAGAGCTTGCCTTTCCTGTATGTTTAGGTCTGTATTCCCCGGAAAGGATTAACCTGAAGTTTGGCACTGGCAACTCACCAATGAGAAGATGAAGAGTGTGGTACTTCACAGGGCATGCACAGGAACCAACCCTGACAGCTGGCCAAAAAGGAGCAGATGTGCAGGGACACATCTGAGCAGCTTCCCCCAGCACAGGTATCTGGACTGGATCAGTCCTCAGAGAGGTGCTCAGTGCATTAAATCCATTTCCATCAAAAATTCCCAGACTATTTGACCTCCACCCAAATCATCAATGCAAAAGAAGACAGATCTGGATGAATGTGGGTACCTTTCAAGGCAAAGGCTACAGCAATTGACATCATATTGAAGATTCTCTGACTGATGCTGTCCAAGCTCATATCAGACCTTCAGATACTTTTGCTGACACCAAGAAATTGGCTGTTTACCTTCCTATTGAGCAGCTTTTCATCACAAGAAAGACAGCTTTGCAGAGCCAGAAAAGAGAATAAGACTTAATATGGCCTCACAGCACACTCACTAGGGAGACCAGAGTCATAAATTGTAGTTTTTACCCTAAGATGTGTTTACACTTTAACTGAGAGTTTAATGTAAAGTACATTGACCTGGCCTAAGTGCTTCTGCACCCATGTGCTAAGAAGAAAAAGGTAATGTTGTAGGTGCTCCCTTTTTCAGGCATTTCTTGCTTGCTTGTTAATAAAAAATGTTTAAATCATCTCAGCCACTCTTCACACTTTTAGCTTTGCTGGAGTTTGCACTACAGGAAGAGAAATTTCAGAGTCTGCATACAGTCTTACAGAGCTACAACCAGAGCCAAAAGTGCTTTAGACTGTTAAGAAACTATTTATATTTTACAGATATGGTTTTCTCACACTTACTACTTAATTGCATCATAAAAGGATTCCTCCTCTGTCATGGCTGGTCCAAAAGCAGGCAGTGCCCAGATGTTCTGCTCTCTGCCAGACTGTGATGCTTATGTGAGTGAAGCAGAGAAGCACTTCACTTCCAGACAGGCACAAATTGCATCTGTCTTGTCTTTGTTTTTATGAGGTCTACTATATCAAACAGGATATGTCAGAGGCCCCAATTCAAGTACACAATTCACTTTATGCAAATGTTTATGAGCATGACTGAGTAGGAATGGCTTTGCCATATTAGGAGCTAGGAGAAAGGAATAGTTTGAATAGTATATGTCCAAAATCATGAAGATTCAGCTACAGATGTCTCAGCAAAACTCTCAAAAGAAAAACAAAAGTCCAGATAGGAGCAATGTTGTTTATCGATAAAGTTCATGAACTCATTTGTTCCTGAAAGGGAGGAAAAATAAAAGGTCAAAAATGTATTTATAAGGGGGAGAAAAGGGAAAATGTTTTGCTTTAAGATCACAGTGGTCAGATTCTGTGCAGTTTAATAGATTATGCTCATACAAATAAGTTTGTCATAAAAAGATGGAATTTTTCTGAAAAAAAGGCTCCTACAGTACTGTGGGTTTTTTTCCTGTCATAAATTCCCATCAAACTTAAGAAGGCAAGATCCTATAGATATTGTTCAAAGTGACGCCAAACTGGCAGAGATTTCAAGGCTCCACTTCCCCTTCATTTGCCACTTTCTACACCACAGTTCCCCACGAGGTGCCAGAGCTTTGTGAATCCCAAGCCAACAATGCCATGAGGAGATGGAGGGTTGGATAAAGCCATGTCCTGCATAAATTCATGAAAACAGCTCTCTCAGCTGTTTTATAATGCTTTTTGTGGAACATTACTTGATTAAGAAAGGACTTTTCCTTGGCCAAACTGGGAAGGAAGGCAGTCTAGAAAATAGAATTCAAACTACACCTCACTTTCTAAAGGAGTCTCTTCATTTAGTCCCTCTCTCTGTAAAAGTAACGTACAAAGTGCCAAGATTATGAAACCTTCGTTCAGAACACCTTGGGTCTGTCTGGTTCCCACTTTTAAATCACAATAAAAGAAACACTGAAAAAAGAAAGGTCCAATAAGCTGAAAATTAGAGTTGGAACTGGCTATGCAGAGAGTGGTTTGTGAGCATTGACTTAACTGCTATTCCTTTTTTTTTTTCACCTGATTCCCTCTTGCTTACTGCTTCCTCCCATCTGTTTAGTTTTGCAAACTAAACATCAGCCATCATCTCTAGCAATTTAGCCCTCAACAGGCTGGTCCTCAAATTTTCCATCCTTACACAAGTTCTCTTTGAGGGTGCATTTCTATTCCCATGAACTTCTTTATCTGATCAACTATTCCAGGTTCTTGCAAAATATCTTCTAAGACATATTTGGTCTCTTAGATGCTGCCAATGCTTGTTTTTCTGAAGCTATTGCATTTAGTTTGATTTCCAATGCACTTTTTGAAAACTTTTAGTTACAGAAACTTCAGAGCTTTCCCCATTATGTTTGGTATTTGTGCCCCTAAGCCTGCAAGTAAAACAATACATGAAGACAGTCAGATGTTTCCAAACTCAAATTCTTGTACAAGTTCCTTCAGCTTAGGTCAAAAATTTATTTTACAGAGTTTTCTTCACTAATTGTTAGTATCGACAGCGGGGCTGTACTATGTTTCCCAACAGTTTAGTTTGCTTTATCATTTCAACTTGGTGAGTTATTCATAGAATTTTCTGTGAAACAGAGTAAAAGAAAACTACTTTGTGAGTATTGCCCATAATGTATACCTTGTTCTTCAGGAATCTCACAAACATTAATTCTGCATTGACCGTACCACAGTGGAGAAATAAAAACATTTGTTCCAAGATTTTATCCCTAAGGTTTTCTTACTTTTTTTGGCATTCACAAATCATCACAACTCTGAAGTCCTTCCAGTTTCTCAAGAAGACATGTCAAAAGAACTGTAAAAAGTGAGGCTTCAGGAAACATCTGATTCAATGCTTTTTCATTTCACTCCTTATTCTTCAACTGGCTATGACATCCTTAAAGAATGAAAATTGAAGAGCAGACCTTTTTTCTTCCTCAGTCTCTTTCCTAAACACAGTGCTGTAGCATAAGCAGTCTGGGGATGTTACATATTCTTTCCTTAAACTTTCTACCAGAAAATAAATTTAGAAGTTATAAATAGCACGTGTGCATATAGAAATGAGTTTTCCCTATAGGCTTAATTTTATGTGTAATTTCAGTTGTCTTCTATGTTTTGTGTACATTAAAAAACAAATTCTATACAGTGTGTGGTTTATATTCTTCATTCCAATAATGCACGAGGAAACAGCTCTAAATCAGTTTTATTTGCTGAAATATCAAAAGAGCTTTAGCTGACATCAGGGAAGAATTGGCTGTAACTCCCAGCAAGTTAAAAGGTACCATTTTTGTGGGAGAATGGCAGAGATGAGAAATTCCTTGCTTTGTTCATGCTGCTTTCACTTTCCTCAGCTGCTTGACAAGCCACTTTTGTTCAACTAGATGTGGACAGAGAAAACCTGCAGATTTGCAAACTTTCAGTAGGGATTCAAGAAGCAGTGAGAGCTCAGCAGCACACACGACTGGATGCTGACCTTAATAAAGCTGCCTCTTCACAGGAGCCCCCAGAATTTGGCAAGCCATGCTTCCAGGCGCTAATTAAAAAGCAGCCGAACCAAACGTGTTTGCACAAATGTCATGGTCACACTTCTGTCTTCATGCTAGTTATGTGATCAGCATCAGAACTGCTCATTAGAAAGGCTTCTCCAAATGCTCCAGGAACTCAGTTTTGGCAATTTGGGTGACAGCTACTTCAGCTGTGTGTGCAATTAGGGGATGCAGAAATGAGTAGGCGGCTGATTAATTTTCTCCATGCCTGTGAAAACAAGGCTAATGAAGCACATAATGGATGCTGAAGGAAAATTACAGTCACTGTTTATGTATTTCTGTCAGGATGAAAGATAATGCTTCACAACTGCCATGACATATCTCATCTTGAAAATCAGTCCTTAATTACTTTCACGATGCAACAATCTACCTCAGTTAGGCAGAGTCACCATGTTGTACAAAAAGAGATCTTCAAAGTTTTGCTCCAATACCTACACCATGAAGGCTTTGTAGGGGCTGGGGAACAGCAGAAAGGGTCTCAGCTATGCTAGATGTGCACACCAGTCAGAAAATGTGCCTCTCCATCTAGTTCAGTAGTGGAGGAATGGTGATTCAGGTTGTCAGAAAGGCTTTTTGGGTTCTCCTACTTGCTCCATGTAATTTCACCTACCAGAGCCTGCGTGAGATAAATGCCTAAAGTATAAAGGACATTATAAAATGTCACATAATACTTATTTTCAGAAGTAGTATGACTGGTTTTGGGTTTTACACACAAGTACCATGAATTTCACTTGTATTTCCTTAATAGTGTCTGTAACTGCTGCTTCTATGCAGGGCAAGTTGGACGATTTTATTTTACAAAAAGGTACTTCTGTGAATTACACAAATCAAACCTTCACTTTTGTGCAAAGCTTACAAAGAGCTGACACCAAGCTATGTGAGGAGACATGAAGAGACCTCACTTCTTGCCACTGAAAAATGTGGAAAGGTGGATGGACCACCCATTATCCTTTCCAAACTGACACCTCATACTTTGAAACATATAGCAAATAAAAACTGTCTTTGATACCAAAATTTAACAGCTGAAGGTAAATGTATTATACTTTAATCCATGGAAGATCAGGTCCCAGTTATACACCATTTAGAGGAAGTTTAATACACAACCCAAAAGTGGAAGAAATATAGGGAAAGAATAGTCAGATATCAAGAGTATTTTAAAAAAGAGAGAAAAGTACATGATAGGCACTTATTTTTGGAAGTCTAACAGTGCAGACAGTTTCTTGATAGTCCTTTCTGAAATGAAAATTCAATTACTACAACTCATCAAATGTAATTAGGAAACAATTAAGATACTGACCACCCGACAGTTTTGGGAAGAACAAACACACCTTCTTCCATCTATCCTCCATCCATCCTCCATGCATCGTCCTTGCCATTAGAACTGTTAATGATTACAGCACTAGAGATGCCTAACTCTGACAATAGGAAGCAGTGGAGGAGAGTACAAGGCTGTAAGCAATGAAAACATAAAACAGCCCAATGTTTTGTATTCGTTGCAGTAAATTTTGTGTCTCTGTGCAACTCATGGGTAAATTAGAAGCTTTACTGCGATCATCACCTGGACCCCCATACTTTTCAATAGCCAGATTGTCAAAAAGTTTCCCACTGAGAGTTTCTCTTGTCTCAAAGTAATCTCAAAATGGGTACTTTGCACACTGTAGAATGTGAGAATAGCCTAAAAAGACTTGCAGGCAAAAACTGGGAAGTTACTCTGAAGGGTAGACATGCACAGGGAATTTGTACAAACTGATTTAAGTGCTAGTATAACTGAAAGCAAGTGAGATCACTCTGCCTTCTCTATATGTCATTTATTTTACAGAAGCCATATTTTGCATGAAGAACTGAAAATACGTTTTAAAGGCTCTTCTTCTCTATCCCTCTTTCATGAAGTCCTGCACCACAAAGCCATATGCTCAGACTTCAGAAAAACAAGCACAGATAACACAAATGCCTCCTACTTTCCAAACAGTACTCAGTGATTAGACCACTGCACAGACCACTCCAATAACGACTGAAATTGCAAAGACAATAATGGAGAGACCCAAACTATGTGGATAAGAACCAGATCAGGATGCAACACATTCCTAGCACTGAAAGAAATGGCTTATTGGATCCAAAACCTGTAATAAACCCAGTGCCAACTATTGCAGCAGACTCCAATTTAGAGCAATACATTTATCTTAAATAAATACCTTGTGTGAGGGGGGCGGCAACACATATGTTTTGGTTATTTTTCCAAGGCAGCCGTTGCTAGACAGAGACTCTGAGTGCCCCAGGAAGTGTCCTGGCACAAAAATATTTTGTAGGTGAAGAGGCCAAAAGTGGGTGTCCTTTATCAGAGAAGGGCTCAGTTTATCAAGTGACCCTAAAATTTGTCATCCTGCCATCATTATCCCACTACATCTCTTTTCAAGACCTAACATACTGTATATAACATAAATACATGTAGTGAATTTTTTTCCCAGTATTTTGTAGTGCATATGCATGTTTATAAACTTAGACACACACAAAGGACCCTGCTCTTTTGCTCTTTCATTCTCCAGGATCACTCCCACACAACAGGCACTGGCGGTGTTTGTGTATATATCCATTTGAACATCAAGAAATTAATTGTTATTTTACAGTATTATCTTAGATTGCCTGTGGCCATGTATGCTTTTCCCAGTTTGTATTTAGGCATCTGTGTCCACAAACATAACTGGAAATGAGATTCTCCTTTTGGCTCTTTGTCTCAGGCCTGTAAGACCATGGAGTCAATTTTCTCCATGACACCTCAGAGGTATTTATCATAGAATCATAGAATGGACTGGGTTGGAAGGGACCTTAAAGATCATCCAGTTCCAAACCCTATATCATGGGTAGAGACACCTTCCACTACATCAGGTTGATCAGAACTCCATCCAATCAGGCCTTATACTCTTCCAGGGATGGAGCATCCACAGTTTCTCTGGGTAACCAGTGCCAGGGACTCACCACCCTAATAGTAAAGATTTTTTTTCCTAATATCTAATCCAAAACTACTCTGTTTCAGTTTGTCTTGGTTTTTAGTATCCAGGGTCAGTTTGTCACTGTGTGGGTATGTATTCTAAAGCCTCTATGCCATTTTTTCCCATGAACTGCTCACAATGGCACATTAGCAGCTATTGTCTAAGGGACAGCACACCCCTCAGGCTGCAGGCTGGGTGTTTTGGAACTTCTGTGAGATAAGGAAATTCTTCTGCCTCCACACCCACCTGAGGGGTCATGTCTGCTAATGGCCCATNCCCATCCACCAACCCCCACCCCCCCAGGGGCGACCCAACACCAGCTACTCATCTCATCACCTGCGGTCTGTAAAATACCTCCGTGCCTGCCAGGGACAGAGACTGGGGGAGGGAAGGGTTTTTGCTCAGGTTTCTTTTTTCTTCTATTTTACTTGGTTAGTTCTGGTTGTTTTTGTTTATCTTAAATATATAGATATATATAAATTATAGCTAGGAACTGTTATCCTTCCATTTATCATATCTTAATTAAAATTTGTTTTGAAATTGAAGGAGATTTGTCCCTCTGTTTTAACTATAAATTTTTCTAAGCTCTCTAAACTTAGACACAGTTAAAAACCATTCCCTCTTGTCCTGTCACTATATGCCCTTGTAAATAGTAGGCTTGTTTCGGGTAGACTCGGTTCAGGTACTGGATGTCAGCAATGCAGTCCCCCCCAAACCTTCTCTTCTCCAGACTGAACAAACCCAATTCTCTCAGCCTTTTTCATAGGAGTGGTGACTCATCCCCATAATCAGCTTGGTGGCCTCCTCTGGACTTGCTCCAACAGGTCCATGTGCTGGGGACCCGAAGGCTGGAGGGAGCACTGAAGGTGGGTCTCACCAGAGTGGAGTAGAGGGGCAGAATCTCCTCCCTTGATCTGCTGCTTCTGATGCACCCCAGGATACAGCTGCTTTTCTGTGCTGCCAGCACACATGGCTGTCTCATGTCCAGCCTCTCATCCACCTGCACCCCCAAGTCCTTCTCAGCAGAGACCTGCTCTCAATCTGGTCATCCCCAGTCTGTGTAGATACCAGGGATTGCCTCGCCCCAGGTCCATTGATAATGCCAGTTTACTCCATAACCTACCACAACAGGGAACTTTGAAAGGAAAATGGGTGCTCCTCTTTTAGCTCTTGGTCATTTTGCCAACTTGCTGAATGTGCTTTTCTTTTACAAAGCAATTGGACAATAACGATAAGAAATTACTAGATGCCACGGACTCATGTAAAACCCACTAACCCAGAGAAACATTAGAGGACATTCTCATTTCATTTGATTACAGGGTGAACTTTAAAATGTGATCTACACAGAGAAAAGTCATTGCTACCTAGACAATTACAAATTAGTGAGAATGTTTGCTTCAGAAATTTGAACCTAGCAATGCTCTCTGAGAAGACTTTTTGGCCTTTAAACAAATGTAATTGGTGGATTGATGATAACTAGACACAGTACTGACATTAGCTCCCAGACACTGCTAGACAATAGGAAAGTACAGGAAATCCATAAGTCGAATCTTTCTCCTTGGGGGATAGGGTTTGTCTGACCTGGAAACCACACACTCAGCCCTGTCTAAAAAGGAAAAGATTAGTCACTGGTAGGTGGGCTCTCAGTCCTACCTTGTATGAGCCTGATGACAACCTTTCAAGGATGGGTCCTTGTGGAAAGGGACTTGGCTTGAAAA
Source organism: Formicarius rufipectus (assembly GCA_013399695.1). Classification (NCBI taxonomy): domain Eukaryota; kingdom Metazoa; phylum Chordata; class Aves; order Passeriformes; family Formicariidae; genus Formicarius; species Formicarius rufipectus. The sequence goes on along the minus strand of VXAU01002356.1, from coordinate 1,581,997 downwards.
CAATATATTACAGTGAGAACATTACAATTTGAGTTCCTTCATACTTTCTGTCTAAAAGCAAAGACCACATACTCAGGCAGGATGCAAAATTAGCATCAGTGGAAGCACATTCCTCCCTTTAACCATTAGTTTGGGACTGTGAATTTTATGATGCTATTAATCTATAGCTCATCAAATTCTCATTAACATTTAATCTGAAAAATTAGGAAAAGATAACTGTCCGTGGAATTACTGTGAACTCCAAAGTACTATGTATTTATGGAGTTTTTACTTTGTCCCTTCCAACTTTTCTCTTAAAAGAGAAGAAAATCTGTCAATGTATAAACTGGATTACCAGATTTTTTCACTCTGAGAGTATCTGAGTAATATGATTTTGGGTTAATAAAAATAATTATTCTCTCCATTTCTAGTCGTCTCTATGTGCTGGGTTCACATCAACTGGCCCAAAACCCTCCAGTGTCACTACTTCTGCTTCATGGTAGGAGGAAAGTAACCACCCTAACACTATTTTTAAATGGTGGTGTTTCTTTGTTTGTTTGCTTGTTTTTGGCTTTGTTTTTTTTTCATTGCACAGAGCTTCTCTGTTCCTCGTCTATGTTTTCCAACTATTTCCTCAGCTCATAAACTTTCTCCATTCCATAACAGAGTACTTCCAACCTGGCATAGCCAAGCAAACAGACATTTGGGTTCAGAGTAATGCACAAGAAAATCCAATGCACTGAAATGACAGCAGTGCAGGCTTCAGCATAAAGGAGCCCTGGTAAGCAATGCTGTCTCCTGTGGCACCTCTGGCTCTGAGGTCACTCCCCCATGACCCAGTGCCAGAGGTGCATCCAAGGGCAGGTGATGTTAATCACCACCTTCATTGCACAGTTAAGGCAACTGGTGAGACTTACACACCTTAGAACGGCAGTGGGGTTTCTCCTTTGGGATATTCATAGGTTTTATAGCAGTTTTCAGCCACCCTTTCTCTTTTAAAGGAGCTTTCCTGTTTCTCACTGCTGGCTTTCACACTTTCTCCTATGCTTTGGCCCACAAGCTCTTTTAAAGGGACTGAATAACATTTCCCACATGACGAATTGGCAGCACTGGATCGTTATTATTCTTTAGGTTAAACAAACAGTTTGGGTAGGGAACAGGCCTAGGTTAACTGAGGTAACAAGAGGAAGGAGCAGAGCTGCTGCTGAGCCCAAACACTTGGTGGGTGGCATTTGCTTGATTCACTATTGCTGCTCCAAATTGCAAAGGATTGGCAACCCAAATGTTTTACAATCAGGAATTAGGACCAAAAATCTGTGCAGTTTTGGCACTGAGGTCACAAGCTAAAGTTTGGGGGTTTTTTTTACTGGCTTTCCTCCTTAAATGGGAGGTCTAGCAATTTATTGTTGGGTTTTTTTTCTTGTTTTTCTTTATTAAGTAGAGCTGCTTATCCCACGAATATTTGGCTTTGTAAGTCAAGGCTTGAAGAGAACTACCCAGTACAGAAGGTCTGTGATGCCACCAAAAATCTCAATCTGCTCCAAAGGGGACTTTCCAATTGTGTCTTGGATGGATTTTTGTGGAAAGATGAGGTATTGCTTTCTTTTGAGGAGTGGTCTGATCTCAGCATCTACTTATTTGGGGGAATCTCACAGGATTTATCCCAGTCATTGCCTTGCACAGGGACAAGCTAATAAATGTTACAGCTTTCATTTTAAGCAAATCTTGGTGTGTGGTATGAGACTTGCTGCAGTATCTGGACCAGACGGCAAAGTTTCATCTGAGGCAGGCTTTTCCAAAAGACAAGTAAAGCCCTTGGTAACTGCAAGGAGAAATGGTTGAATTTCATTGTTTGTACAGAAGTCCATACCAACACTTTTAAAGTAAACCAACCTAGGTCTCCACAGGGTGTCTCAGCTTGTTTACTTTCAGACTGCTGGAAATTTGGGGTGGTAGTTTAATTGGCTTGTTACTTTACTCTGCTGGCAGCTCTTCCAGTACCTTTTCTCACTATAGCAAGGAAAACAGGAAAAAAAAGAAAAAAGAAAAAAAAATTAAATCCCATAAAGATAACAGAAATAAATGTTGCATCAGCAGTTTTCTAAAAGGATTTTGTTGTTATCAAAACTGGCAGACATTAAACAGACAGAGTCTCAGAATAATTGATACAGGCAAGAGGGTAAGCATTTAGTCTCCCGGTAGGCCAGCCACCTGTGCAAACAGCACTTCCAACTTCTATTTTGGTTGCTGGCTCCTGAACAGTCAATTATTTAGGGCTTTCCAGAGATTTCAGTGGTAGAGAAAAAAAATAGTCAGGCCTGTATTTGAAAGGTAGCTTTATCAGCATAGCTCAGTTGTACAATTACAGCCTGTGCCTTTGTTCCTCTGTAGGTGACCACAGGTTTCATCGAGACAGCTCGTTTGTTTAACTTTTGGGGAGTAACGATAGTACCATTTGTAATGTCCCCACATTCCTCATACCCCACGCAATCTTTTCTACCTGCAATCTGCCTGCATACACTGCAGAAGAACAGGATGGATTCAGTGAGACACAGGTCATTTTATCCCTTCCTTTTCTCCCAAGACAGGATAAAAATTCCTGAATAACTTCTGATGGGTGATTTCAGTAGTGACTAAATGCCACTGAAAATAAACTACTTGGAAAGAACTTTTCCTGTAGTTGAAACTTTCTTGAGCTATCCTTCAATGCACAATTAAACAGAGAACTCATGAAACCAAAATGAAACGATGAAAATTTTTATCTTATTCCTCTGGATTAGACATTAGTGTGTTAGACATATTGGTTTAGGTAAGGCTAATAATAACAAACATAATAAGAAAATAACAACTAAAAAGAGCTATATATCCTTCTGTTTGAGGGAGAAATAGAACCACTAACTTCTTAGTAATATTTTGGTTCATCTGGTTTATGATTCCACAAGTGTTTGTTGCAAGGATTCTTGTACAATGGCAAAGGAAGATATTTGATTTCAGAAACCTTTGATGATCTGTATTATGCCTTGTTTTGCACTCTTGGGGGGATTTTGGAAGCAACCAAACTACTTTTATTTAATGACATGAATCCTTTTACACAAACATAAAGTAATTCATGTGGGAAAACACATTCCTAAAGTGATATATAAAATGTTTGGCTCTGATCAGCTCATTAGCACCCAGGAACAAGGTTTAAGAGTCAGTGTTGACAGCTCAGTGTTCAGTAGTGGTCAGGAGACAAAATAGCAAATCATCAGACACACTCATACAGGCAAATATTTACCCTGTGTGTTCTCCTTCAAGGATTGTTTACGAGTCACATACTTGCAATTCTACCTTTCTTTTGGTGTCTCTCAGAATTAATTGCTCCAGTTCTTCAAGCTGATGCCCAGGACCCATCATTGCTTGTTTTCTTCCTGTTTTATTTGCCCAGTAAGAGACGTGCCCAGTCCCTTTATGTCCTACACAGTTAATGGTTTGTTACAAAGCTTATGACTGCAATCCCAATGCTGCTTTACTTGGGAACAAAACTGATGCTGCTTTTAACCAGCCACCATCCTATTATCCAGTTGGTGTAGTTTATCTCTTTGTCATTGCCAAATTTTTTGAATCAGAAGAACAATGGTCCAGGGACAGGGTTTCTGGGCACATCTGGAAGATGCTGATGACCTGTCCCTGCTGGTCGTACTCTCAGGAGTGCTCTCCCTTCCTTTCTCTCTCCCAGGAGGACCTGGCCCCTCTCCTCCTGTTGCTCAGCAAAAGAAGGAAATCAAGTTTTAAACACATTTTCTGGTAAACCCAGAGACAGTACAGAACTCATTCTCTAAAACAGATGTGGCATGGTTTTCTCACAGCAGAACTGAAGTCCTGTCATTTCAGTAAGTGAGGTGATGGATCTCGTGGATCCAACCAAAACTGAGAACTGTCTTCCAAAGGCCACAACCTGCACAGGGCTCTCCCCAAAACACCCCACTTCACACCAGCAGCTACTTCAGAGACTAATAGTAAAACAAAGCTAAAGAAGGAAAAAAAAAGAAACAAAACAAAACAAAAACCGGGAAACATTTCCAATTCTCAAGCCAAACTACTCTTCCTGACCTGAGGAAACAAAACAAACATAAAAATACTGGTGCCACTTGGTGCCAGTGTGGTGTTGTTCCCTTCAGACACATTTGAGAGTTTTATATAGCTCTAGTGACTCAAGGGGTAAAACTTCCACTCTATTCCATAGCAAATTATTCATAGCTAACTTAACTAAACAGATTTCTTATTTTGTCTTTCTGTTAGCCTACACATGCTATTCCCTATTTCATCATGTATTCCCAATCAAATGGCTATATGTCATGTTCTCCTGGCATATGGTTTTTACAACTTTGGTCTTAAAACATTTCCATTGTCACCAACAAAAGAGATTGCACTGCATTATGCAAGCAAGGTTTAAATAATCATGCAAGGTTTAAACACCTTTTTACTGCATAAAGTTTGCTTGTTCTTTCATTTGGAAAATTTTCCCCTTGAAACACTCAATCTCTCCCAGGGATATTTCTGCATGCACAGCACTATGGATGCACTTCCCACTTTCAAGGGGTCCTACCAAAAGTTGTTCTGTAATGTCTGTACATAGAGTATCTCCTCACTTGTGGAGGCCTTACAGATTCCTTCTGCTCCATGCTCCATATATGCAAACAATGCATATGAAAACACACACAAAAAACATGTGTGATTCCCTGACTTTCCAAACAGTGGCCTCTCAAGAGGGGTCTCTAAAGATCTTCTGTGATTTCCACTGAGTCCACTCTTGTGGGGGCTGTGAAGACCAGCTGAAGTGTTGTAGAATGTGTAGCTATGGCTGCAGACAAAGAAGTATGAAACAGCATGAGGGAGTTAAACTCTGACTGTCTGCTTAAATTCAGCACAGTTGTTTTCAATAAGCAAGGAAAGCTTCAGCTAAAAAAGGCTGTTTTCTGCTAAGAGAGTAAACCAAGATAAAACCTTTCCAGCAAAACTAACCATTATCCATGAAAGTAAAGAGAGGTCAAAGTGCATCAGTTTTGTTTGCTTCTTATGTCTTTTTTTT